>JAEMWC010000866.1:265000-322500 GCA_016490735.1 Pachyseris speciosa
ATACTACTATAATGACTGGTATTTTTAAATCTGTGCGTTGTGTGTGAGTGGGCTTTTGTTGTTGTTGTTGTTTGTTTGTTTGTTTTCCTTTTGTTTTCATTGATTGAAGTTTCAATCGTTGGTTACTCACGCCACGTGTTCAGTAAACATAAGGTGTGATTCCAAAATGTTTAGCCCTAGGCTTTGTGCATTAAGCACCCAGTTGTTCAAAGCACTTGTAAGCTCGAAAGCAGGATTTAACTAGGTGAACATTAGATACTAGCGTAATTACTTATTCTTGTGGATTTTTATAATAAATTAATAAATTTTTGCTCCACATCAGTTTTGAGTCAGACATTCTGTTTTTACTCTTCGCATAACAGCAGCTGTAATGGATAAAAGTTCATCGGCTGTCTAACAACCGGCCCCAGATGAATACCGTCTGTACAGCGTATTTCCTGTTAACGTTATAGTTACCCTTAGTTATAATTACCTGCATGAGGTGTGATTTTCCAGATCAAATTCAAAGTCAATCATAAGTGACGTGCCCTCTTGGACTGGAACCCAGTACGTACAATGCTTATTGGGGTGGTAATAAAATGGATAGCCAGGGCTTGAGAGCGAATTGTTCACCACGACACCACATTCTATACAAGAAAAAATGTACAATACAGTTAATATCTACAGTCGGTCTTTCCCTAACACGTAACATACAAAGATCACTAATAGAAGGGATAACCCGCGGGACCGGGATAGCCAGTCAGTTACAGCGAGTACTCAGAACAAACATCACAGCTGTCCTCCAGGCCCCAGTTGTTCAAAGAGCGGATAACTCGCTACCCGGCGGAGAAATTTATCGGTTGATAGTTCAGTCGCAATACAGTTTAGCCGCTGAATAGTGACTTATCCGCTGGGAAGAGTTACCCCTCTTTTGAACAACTGGGGCCTGGTCTAGTCCTGGTGTATATTGGTTCGTTTTTCAAATCATGAACAACGTATAGGATGACTCATTCATTAGAGTACGATACAGCTGTTAAATGTATGAAAAAATGTATTTTACTGTGTTAATACAAAAATGTGTGAGCTTGTTAGCTCTCGCCTAAGCTAGGCTAAATGCGTGACTCGTACAAAATATCCAGCAATAAATCAACTATATTTTTCTAAAATGGTTGTGTTCGTGTCTAAATTAATCAACAGAAGAAATAAGGAAGTATGAAAGATTTAGGTGATTCTATCTTTTAATAGTCCTTCATTAACTTCAAAATAACAATCTGACAATCCTACAATACGTTCGTACAACAAAAAGACAGTCATTTATTAAAAAAAAAACGCTAAAGGTCACACAACTCATACAGATTGTATTCACACAATGCAACACGGGAATTACAAGACAGTTCATTTCAGATAGGGATGGAAAAAAAGCACTATGTTACTACAGTCGCACCTCCATATTGACTGCTACGTTGGTGTGAGAGGTAGGGGGGGCAGAATAGGGAGGAGGGAGAAATGGCCCAAAAAAGTAGGGAGGAGGGAGATTTACCCGCCTGTCCCCCCACCCCTCTTTTCCGATAGCTGCGTAGTCTGAGGTGTTGTTTAAGGTGCTATGGTACCCTAGAAAATGTATGAAAATCATAGCTTTTTTTTACTAAAAGTGAGTTGGGGTTGGGAGGTATTAAATCCCTTTTTTCTCGAAAAATTTCGATGAAGGACTGAGTATTGTTATGCGTGTATCTTGTCACGTGAGAGCTGATCACGTGGCTATACTCGGCTCATTTGAACTCACTCTCTGGTCGGCCGAATCATTTACAGAATTTACCTTGAAATGTGTCCAAATTGCCCTTAATTACTATGTTTTGGGTCATTTGCTGGTGCCGGAGCTCATCATCAAGGGCTGAGAAGGCTTAAACCTTGCCAATTCCAAAGAACCGCTTATTAACACTACGATTACAACTAACGTTGTTCCAATGCTTTTTGAATCTGCTGACAGTTTGTTGTTAGTGGACATGGGGCCTAAAAGCAGATGTGCCTTGTCTCACCGGGCTCCAATCTTCACTGGCAGAAGTTTCATTGAATGCTGAAGGTGCCCGAACAACTTTTGGTGCAGGATTGAAGCCTGGTCTGAGACTTAAAAGAAAATGGTAAACTGTTTCGGAAGACCCTTTCCCGCTCAAAGATATGTGGACTCTCCAGGATGCAACGGGGGAGATTCTTGCTGTTTGGCTGCTTGGTTGAGGTTGCTGATAAAAAGGGAACTGAGAGAGCTATTGTTTGCCTTTTTCCCTCAAACTTCCTCTTTAATTTGGAAACAGAAGAGCTGTTTTTTAATGTTTACTCTCTGTATAAAGTTATTCAGTCGTAAAAAAGATTTGTTCAGACTGCACGTTTGCGAGGTAAGATTTTCATTTATTTTGAGCTGATATGTTGTTTACATCCCATCTGTATGCTATTACTTTGCTGGAGAAGTGCACTGTCATGTCTGTTTGGTTTTTTTCCCTTTTCTCCATGTGTAACAAACACTTTTGCTGTGATATTGCTGGAAAAGATGGCAAAACCTGACCACAGCCAATTTTTTTCGTGACACTATGGTGGTTTGAATTTTGAAACTGGCGTGGAATTTGTAGATGGCAACAATTATTTAGTTTTCGTGGTGTTACTTTTATCAATTTTTTAGGGACCAAATTAAAGGTACACAAACCTATGCAATGAGCTAAAATAAAGCCAATCTGTCGAATTGTTCTTTCATAACATTTGAAAAATTGATGGTAGGTATTGGCAGAAAACACCCATTTTTGGCAAAGTGAAACTTTGAAGATTTTTCTCTCTGCAAATAACAAGATTCAGTCCACAAGTTTAGGCTCATATCATAGATCTATACAAAGATAATTGGTAAAAAATTGTTTCTTGCCTCACTGACTAAGCATTTTTGCTCATTTCTTGTTAACGAGGAAGCACTATTAAAGACATCTGACAAAAGCTTGTTCTGTTACCATGGCAACAAGAGACTCAAACATCATTGTGTTTGTTATCATTCATGGCAACGAGTTGCGTGATGGTTGTTTTATCCTGCATGAGCTTGGTTTTGGAGAAAAAAGTAGTCTAGGGTGCCATAGCACCTTAAATTTCACAAGACACTCTTCAAATGTTGTTTTCCAAGGGTTTTTTCTAAGCAGTCTGATTACTTCTCTTTTAATGAAACCATTACTTTACGCCTGGTGAGTGGCACGAAGTGAATTGTGGATATTTAATGGTTTCAGTCGCCTTTAAGTGAACTTCAATGTCTGGGCTGGAATCGTTGTCGAATATTTGTCCTTTGAACACCACTGTATCGAGAAAAGTTATTCGTTCTCTGATATTTTATAAAAGGTAGCATCTGTTGGCTTGTTCAATAAAACGATCCACGTCTTTTCTATCGCTCTCTCAAAGAGAGATTATGTCGTCAATGTAACATCTCCATTCGATCTCGTAGCTTGGGATCGCTTTGTTGTAATACTTTTGTTTCAATATCGGTCATGAAAAATATTGGCAAATGAGACTGCCCTCTTTGTTCCCATAGCGGTTCCATGAATTTGGAGATAATTCTCCCCACTGCACGGGAATTAGTTCTCTTTTAGGATTAAGTCGAGCAGTTCCCTTAGGAAGCGTGTTGGGGTCGGTGGTCAGCAGTTATAATTGTGGAATGTCTCGCGTACTATATGCCGTTTTTATTCGATTAACCGCCCAACCTCGAAGTAGCGCCCACCTCGAATAAGCGCCCATCCTAAAGACAGAAAAAATTAATTAGCGCCCAGCCTCGTTTAAGCGCCCCCCACCCCTCCCCCCCTCAGACTCAAAACAATGAAATGCACGAAAGTAGTGTTGATTATTATTTATTCACTGACTTACAATCTCTAGATTCATTGTCTACGAGGATTGAAATTGAATAAGTATTAATAAGGGACCTCTCCGAAGACGAAGTTTTCTCAGAATATTTTACAGAAACTTTGCTTTGTTGCATCTTCGGGTTTGGTTATTACTATTTATTACTTTGTTGCAAAATAAACTTACTACATTCCCTGAAAATGGTGAAAATTTAATAAGCGCCCAGTATCAAGGTCCAAAACTTTAATAAGCGCCCAGGTCGGTTAATCGAATAAATACGGTATGTCCCTTCTTATGTGGTATATTTGCGTATGAGCTACAAACGTCCATTGATACTAAAATTTTATCTTGGCCCATCTATATTTTCTCTTCATGAACTTGATAAATCAGTTGCCTCCTTTATGAAGGACTGTTGTCTTATTGCGATAGGCAGGAATAATTACCATCCACAAGAGAGGATATTCACTCAGTGGGGCCGTCACAACTAGGAACAAAAACCATATTGGAGTTCGTGCAGGCCTGTCTTTAACTTCCTTTTATAGCAAACCGGCACCCTGTCCATAGGTATTTGTTGGTTATTGTTGTTCCAGATTATACGATTCCGGTCTTATTCGGATGCGAACATTCCTCGGAACTCCAACCGCAAAATTTCGGAGTGGTATTGAGGGAGTCTTGGGTAGTGTCTCATGTCATAATCGCAGTTAAAAACGAATAACCGGCTCCTAAGCTTACCAGATGATAAATCGAAAACTTTTTCCATGTTACCACCTCTTTTTAGCAAAGCGAGCCTGAGTACGACAATCATGCTATCAAAATCAAACATTTTAACTGAGGATCGCGTGCGCGCTCAGGACCTTACAATACAAAATGAAATATCATATTGTTTAATTCTTTCACGAAAATGAATCTGGATGGGCACAAAATACACAAAGCTGGAGGACCAAATGCTGATAAGTTTTAAGATACCATCCAATCTTTTTATTAAATTATTTGCAAGCGTGCAGCAGTTTTGGATCATATGTGTCCGTAAAATACTCCAGGAGCCTTAATCGGCTCACCGGCTAGGCCATTTAATACCAAAACATTTGTCTCGAGGATCCAATCTCCGTACGTTTTACAATCAACCTCGTTCCCAGGGGTTTGAAGCCCTGGGAACGGGATTGGTTTAGAATAATTAATTGTCAACCCACAAATTTCTTTAAATGAAGAGGCTTAATAAATTGAGCCAGCTTTTGGAGCATTTTAAACCAGCATTTCAACAAAACACGATAATTGAAAGTTAGACTTGCAATTGCTTATAAGCTAGCTTTTGGGATGGAAAGAATGGAACACAAACAACGCCTATAAGGCAGTTAATTACTTTTCATTGAATTATTTGTTAAAAAAAAAGTACTTGAGAAAAGCGTCCGGGAAATCTAAAACTTAAAATAAAAATAAATAAATAAATGAATAACAGACACAGTTGAAGGAAAAAACCAAAGTTAGACGCAATCTTTCTCACCGTTAATGATCAGTTTAATTACTCTCTCGTCACCTCCATCCTTGCTACTTGCCCGGCATTTGTAGATACCGTCCTCGCTTATTTGGATGCTTGTATAGTTTGTCCATTTGCCACAACTGCTGAGTCTCTTATTATAGTTATGTTTATAGGAGGAGTTCCAATGGCTGAACACCAAAGTTTGTATCCCACCGGGAACGCAATCAAAGAACCTGTCCACGGCAAAACTACCTTCGGGGAAACTAAAAAATAATAAAACAATAAAACATCTCATGATCAAAGCCTTGAACAGTTAATTCACAAACACGTGCCTCATGGGTTAATGTACAAAACACAAACAGCGGTGAGAAACAAGATAAAGAATACATTTTTTATAACATGCGTTGTTAATATATCCTGTTTATCGCTGAACATAATAATGACAAAAATAAAATGAAATAACAAATTTCTGCATAAATACGACAGGGAAACCTTCCTAAATTACTTGAGCATGTTGCAACTAACAAAAAGCAAATTCTGATTAGCCAGATGTTAGAAAGGGGAGAGAAGTTGTGCATTCTCTCCAGGGGTTCATAAAGGCGCCCGATTAGCCTCTTCCTCTCCTCTTTCCTCGACAGAAGAACTTGTTATGTGAAAACATGACAAGTTCTTCGGAATGACGATCTGTTATAAATAAAAAAAGAAAAAACAAATAAAGTCTACCATTATATCTACAGAGAGCTCAAATATCAAAATAAAGGTTTTTAGAACCTTGACAAAACAGCTCATGATTGATGTTTTTGTTTTGCATAAATATTTAACAATTATTCTACGAGGGCGTGCTGCATATAAAGTGATATATAACCAACAAAGCGCGTAGTGCCGAGTTGATTATAACCATTTCATATCCAGCAAGCCCAAGTAGAATAATTGTTTTATTCAAAACTCTACAACGCATAATTGAGAATCTTAACAAAAAAGCGAAACTAAGGGAACCCAGAGAAAGAGAAAACCGAAAAAAAAAGGAAATATTTGGCCATCACATGACCAATCAAACTGGGTGCAAAACCCTTTGGCTGTGTTCAGAACCGGTTTCTGGGCAAAGTCGAATGAATGCCATGAAACTGTCCGTGGACAACGTGGATGCTTCACTTTAGGGTCGTTTTGGAAAAAGTGCTGAGTTTATTTGCTCCGAATGGTTGTAAATGGCAGTGGTTTCGCAAAACATATTCAATCATCGCTCAAAGCGGGAGGAGGCTTTCACGTAGATGTACGAGCCGAAAGGAACCGAATTTGTAATCCAAATAAATAAAATAAAAAATAAAATAAAAAACCGGCACCATGCGCGAATTTCATCAAAATAGTGAGGACACAGTTTCTATTTATTGTTATGGAATGGAACATGTCTCACTAAACCTGGTCAGAAACAAGATAGAAGAGGGATAAGCAAAACAAATGTCCAGGGGTCAATTTAATAAAGAAATTACACTTGTAGTTTTAGCACGTGTAATTTACACATGTAAAGTCCGACTTGTAAATACAAGGATTTAATAAAAGAATTTTCCACACTGGAATTTACACGTGTATCCCGAGTCAGGATACAAGTGTAAATTACAATTGTAGCCTTACAACTGTAAACTCCACTTGAATGCACGTGTATTTTTTACATATGCAAAATCCCTGCTATTCTTTCAATATATGCTGCTTTGCTTCCTTCGCTCTCAGTTATATTCTTGAGAAAATCGTTGAGCATGTTATCCAAACAACAGCTCGTGAGGGACCACAAAATAATAGTTTTGGCGCCATTTTCGCCGACAGTGACAAAGCGGAAGGCAAAACAGGAAGCGTGGCCGGAAACGATTCGCACTAAATTAAACGGCGTTGGCGCGAACATAGATAGCTGGCTGCACCAAAACCCTCAGAGACGTTCTGTGGGCCATTAGTATAAATCTACTACCGTTCTATCACGAATGCCGTTCTCTGACTGGCTACGCTACTCCAGCGCTATCTATTCTGCGAGCGTACTTGCCCCGGGTGGGAGAGAAATGAGAATGCTATTATCATTATCATTTTTGTGTTTCATGCTCAAACCAAGCGTTTTTCAAAAAGGAAAGAACTCTTGAATGATGTAAACCTAGAATAAAAATCTTTGTGTACAAACTCAGATCTTAAAGCCATATCGAAAGAGGTAACTCATCTTAGACCCAGAGACCCTTAAACCCCACCCCGCGGCACTAGCCCTATCCCAACACTGGCGAACCGGAGTGACTGCTTACCCTGCAGATAATAACGTTATCGTTGTGTGCAATTTCTTTGAACTACAATGCGGGCTGAAAGTGTTGGGACAGTCAACGCGATAAGAGCAAACTTCAATCCAATACCCCCCTCTCCCCCCCCAAACAATGTTGAACTAGAAGCGTTGGACAAACATTAGCCAAGCAAAAGAAGTGTCAATGGTCGCTGAGAGCTTTTCAACATTGCCTGGGGGAGAGAGGGGTGGGGGGGGGGTTAGGGGGGGACCTAGGTCATGATAATGATGGCCAGAGTAAAAGGCACAAATTTGAAAGGATTCCTGGAAATGTCCCAAGGACATCTGTCCTCCATTGTCTAATTTTGAGTTGGAAAAGAAAATGCCACTTCCCAGTGGTTTGCTCAATGTGAATCGTATTTTTGGGCTGCCTTGTAACTAAATACAGAGCCTATTTTCTGAGCTTCCTCTGGTTTATTAACGTTTTTTCTGAAGACTGAGAAACAACGGTCGGAAACGCGTCCTTTTTAGAAGTTTACAAGTGACATGGGACTTGTATTTTGCATTTGTGATTTACAAGTTGAACCCTTGTAAAAATACAAGTCGGACTCCTGTAAAAGTTTTATCAAATTGCATACTTACCATCTTTTACACGTCTAGCGCTACACCTGTAATTACAAGTCGGACACTTGTAACCTGGACTTGTAACGATGTTTATTTAACTAGTTTTCGTCTACGCTTGTAAATACAATGGTCCGACTTGTAGATTACAAGTGTAAAAGTTTTATTAAATTAACCCCAGGTTATGCTTTAAGAAATGGCTTCTTGAAATTTGTATGATGCGTGGCACAAAAACAATGGTTACGCGGCCGAACAGAATAACAAAAACCACAAAAAGAGAGATTTTTCTCATTTTTAGGAAACATCGTACAGTATTTGTAAGGATCGAAAGTTTGAAGCTGATGATTAATACGTTGCATCGACTGCAGGTAAAATAACATTTTCAACTTGTGTTAAGTTTTAGTTTTTAAAAACTTTTAATGTCGATCGTCAGATATATTTATAATAGTGAATGCCGCTGTAACCTTTGCTGAAATAGTGGCTGTTCACTTTGTTTTGAATAGACTGGCCCATGAGCATATTTACAGACTTGCGACGTCGACACTTGTTGCTGAAACTTTTTTTTTTTGTCGATTTCTTTTAGTTAAGGTATTTAAATCTTGCGGTATTTGAGTACATGAAAGTGTGTTTTGTTATAAGCTGAACATCAACAGCTCGGAAAATTTTCTCAACGCTGCAACAAAATTTTTTAACACGCACGATGCTAGCACTGGTCTTTGTCGTTCTAACATTCCCAGCAATGAATTTCATTTTTTATTTTGGTTCCAGTTTCGGAATTTGTACTCATTAATTCCGCTGTGAGACGATTTTTAATGGGCGCCGGTTAATGGCCGCCAGTTTTATTCAGCTTTCATTATTTGTTGGCGGGTCCATTGACCATATAAGGTACAGCAGGTATACGAGACTGGTAGCCTGTGTCCGATTAGCCTATGAAAATGCTGGAAATCTGATATCCGTAGTTTAGTAATAACAATATAAATTACCGTAAAAGTTTTAGCAAGCCCCCGGGGGGCTTATTTAATTTCAGGCCTCATTGATGGGGGTCTTATTAGAGAGGGTGGCTTCATAGAGAGAGGGGGCTTATTTGAAATCTCAAACACGCCGTTTTCGTCCTATAATAATTTTTGTACCAAATTCAATGTGTTTGGGTGTATATTTGTTTAAGGAGAAAATCAAGGTCTCGTGACTAGGACTTATGGCGTCATCAAAGAAAAGCAATGTCCAAGCACTACTCAAAACTATGGTTGGAGCTAGGATTGCAGCATCAAGGTTAAGATCTAGGGTTAGGGCTAAGTTCTGGCCCTAAGTTAGTGTGAGAATTAGAGTTTGAGTGAGAATAAGTCACGTGATAGACACTCCCACACCACCGTGACACTATGGGCTGAACAGCTGCTGTCATCCAGCTTTTATGAGCCTAAAATGGTTTTTCACCTAAGCCGAAATTTCAAAATAACTACCCCTCTGATTCTGATTTCGTCCTCTGTTAAAATGTTGGCCATTTTGGGGCTCAGTCAAGCTACCACCCCCCTCCCCACCCTCCTCTAGCTCTAATTTTTGCATAAAATTAAACCAACTGGGCTGTATGAAGTGGATTTCCTAAGAAAGAATAGGAAGGGCTTATTACAATAAAACGACTTCCAAACGGGGGGCTTATTAGAAAGGGGATTAATAGAGAGGGGGGCTTAATAGAGCTTTTACGGTATGTTAGGAAAAAAGTAGAGTACGAGTAGTTCCCTTATTTTGATTATGCGCAATAAAACGATCGAGTTAAACACGCGAGCGCACTCGAAAGTTGTTTCCAGTTAATTAGGATAAGCGCAGTGCGCGTTAGGAAATTTCGCACACGGTCGCTTGTTTCGCTTTCTTTATTAAATGATAAAAAAAAATAAGGGACTACTTGTACGTTTGGGCACAATCGGCACGCTCTAGGGTGTGTTTTTTTCATTTTCTTCTTGTGACTTTCAAAGATAAAAGTAACATCACTTTATAAATAATACTATGATGCTTTCCTGGCCACTGGACCGGAACTGATGTTCCCGATGTTTGAGAAACTTGCCTTCTAGAAACCCGTTTGGCCATGTAGTCTTTCTCGCAGAAAAAGCAAAGATGGCCGGAGAATATTGTTCTATCAGGTGGCATTGCAGTTGAAATGCAGCCATTCGTAAACATCCTGAACAACTTCGTAAGCTTCAAAGAAATCCCTTAGGTTAGATTCACCAGCTGTACCGATCAGGAGCACTCCATATGCATTCTGTAGCTTGGGTGGTAGACGTAAAAGGGGAGGGGGAGGGGGAGAGAAAAAGAGAGGGAAAATTGGCAGGAATGGGAACAAAAGCGGAAAAGGAATGCGAGGGTTGTCCAATACACCCGATCTGAGTCGGATCGACTGAGGTGGTTGACGGCCCGGAAGTCATTTCGCGAAAGACTTAGAAAAATTCCAGCATAATGTCATAGAGGTTATACCGTAAGTTGTAAATGTCCATCCGGCACGGATCGCCACGGCCCGTCATATGAAAAGACGACTCGACTCACCGGAAGTCATTTTGCGAGAGACTTAGAACAATGAATGAGTTGCCAGCAATAGGATACTAATGTTATGCGGAACGGATAATGGGATAGCCTGGGGGCAAACATTTCATTTCGCTAGAAAGAAATCTATGGCGTAAAGTTTTTTCTTCGTCAAAAGCAGCGATTTTGAACAAAGAATAACACCTTTTCGCCGTGATTTTGAGAGAAGCGGTGGTGACTAATGTTGTTGCGTGGAAATTGTAAGTTTCGTGCGATTAATGCGGTAAAATCTATTGATAATCTATTGTTGCGTAAGGCAGATTGTTAAATCCACTGAATCTGCATCAAGTAATGGTCTCGAAATAGAACGTTCCGTAATGGTGCAAGCTAGCGGACCTATATGAGGAAACAAACTCCTGGGATCAAAAGCAGTCAAAAGCCGCTAATCTTCCATTGTTTTTATGGGTCATCGTTTTCTAGGTAGTCGGTTTTCTATGCCATCGTTTTTTGGGTCGTCGTTTCCTAGATATCCATAACACAAGCAATATTGACTGTACTTGAAAGATACGTTGTATTAGAGAAGACAGTGCTACTATCTGTACATGATGAACATGATGCCATAGTGTGAAAATAAAATATGGAAAGGAATTCAGGTCTTGTTATTCTAACTTTGCCATAATATTACAACTGTGTAGGTGAATCATTGAAGTTCTGATTGCCACTTATGCGAGGCCGAGTGAGGGCTAATATGGCCTCATGTTTCCTTCTTATTCCCCAAGCGGCATATATAAATAGCAAGACAACACTCCACCGTCACGCCCGTTAAACATGCGCAAAAGGGAAGAGCTCTGGGGTCGAGAATGGATATGCACATGACGTCACAAGGTTTACACATCGAGCGTAGGGGAATTGACAGCTTCCACATTCCCCTAGTCAGATGCAATGGCGAAGCGAGGTCGGAAGTCTTGTGCGGTCGGTGGTCCAGACCAAATATGCTGTATGTAAAGCTATATAAAGAAGCTGAATACGGGGTATGGCTGAAAAGTTAGAAAACTTTCTCTTTTTTATCTGACACCCCTTAATATTTCATTAGAAAAATATCTCAATACCACCTCCCTCCCTGGTCCCACCAAAAACTGTTATCACTTCAGTTGTATAAACTATACGTTGTAAATAGACTGTGGAATGGATGTTCACCGTTTTTCATTGTTGCAGCTGTTAGCGCATTAGATTTTAGCTCTGAATACCAGCAGTGTCTCACATCCTTTTCCTACAAACGTGATAACCTACTACCATTAAATTCCACAGACAACAAACTTTGCAATTTTACTGCAATTTGCATCTTTCTACCCAGGTGTATAAATGCGTATTGATGATATATTGATAGAATTCCACTCAGGAATACTTTCAGTCGCTTCATGCTACAGAAAATGAGGTACGCTTTCTAGATCTACTAGACGTTTTTGTTTGTGATGAACACATTCTTCCAAGAGTCTGCTATTCTGTTATTATCGCGTCTGGTGGTCGTAAGCCGTAACTCGCCATCAGCGATGTCAACCGATCGAGCCAACTCCATCAGTCTTTTGAGAAACATCTGCCAGAAAAATTAGTGCTCGGTTCATTAGACAGGGTGTAAGCACAATTCTTGTTTTGCTGTTTTGCAACCAAGGATTGTACTTTCCGTCGTACAGTATTTGACCAAGAGATGTGACAAGCATCACATGTTCAGCTTTTGATTAGATTTTAGCAAGTCATTGAACTATTTTTTGTTAAGTATTTGCATTTTATGTTTGAATACATAGAGGAAATGTTGAAGTTTTGGATAAAAATTCATCATTAAATTTAACATTCTTTGTTTGTTCACCCATTGTCGCGTTTTATACATTTTGTTTTAGAAGTCATTTGTTTTAGAAGTCACTTGTTTTAAAGTCATTGATTGATTGATTGATTAATTGATTGATTGTGTGTGGCTCTGTTTGAGGCACTAATTTCTTCGACTCCCTCTAGGGTTAATAATAATAATAATAATAATAACTTTATTTCTATAGCGCTCTTCTCCTATGCTCAAGGCGCTTTACAATCATGTAAAACAACAGTAAAAATAAATATTTACAGATTTACAACCATATCCTAATATACTTACAATTCAAAAACTAAAGCAGCTATCAAACCGTGATTAAAAGAGGAAAAAATTAAAACTAACGCATATATACAAATCTATAAAAACAGTGATCTATTATTACTAAATTTAGTAAACAAGTACGTCTTAAGTGATCTTTTAAAACTCGAGATGGTGTTGGACTTCCGAATTTCGTAGGGTAGTAGATTCCATTCTCTTGGTGCATGAACAGCGAAAGCTCTATCACCGTAGGTCTTGGATTTATACACGAGGAGCAAAATCTTGAAAATAATACGATATTGAATCGGTAGCCAGTGAAGCTCGAACAAAACAGGTGTGATATGCTGAAACTTACTCACTTGCAACACAACTCTAGCCGCCGTATTCTGTACATACTGCAATCTTTGTAACTGATACTTAGGTAGGCCGTATAATAATGCATTACAATAATCTAGTTTGGATGTAACAAATGCATGAACAGCAAGTTCAGCTGATTCTTTATATAGTGGGTTACTTCCTAATTCTAGATAGGTTCCTGAGATGATAAAAAGATGATCAACAGATGCAAGACACATGTTCATGAAAAGACATGTGCTCATCAAAGATAACACCAAGATTCCTAGCCGACTGGGAGACAGCCACGCTCTCATCACCAACACATAAGGACTGAAAGGATGGAGGGGGACGATACTTTGAGTGGATGAGCATGACCTCCGTCTTGCCGTGGTTTAGCTTCAATTCGTTGAGATCCATCCAGCGACATATTGCCGAAATGCAGTTCTCGACCCTCGATTTAGCAGCATCCACATCCACCGATTTAAATGCAAAGTATAACTGAGTATCGCCGGCGTAAAGATGATAATCCAAGCCATAGGATCTTATCACTTTAGCAAGTGGCGCAGTATACAGAAGGTAGAGTACAGGTCCCAGGACTGAACCTTGGGGAACGCCCACGGGAAGATCTCGTACCGTAGAATTCGCCTCATTGATGTTAACAAACTGAGTTCTATGAGAAAGATAAGAAACGAACCATTGCAGTACAGTTCCACCGATACCAAATGATTTCTGTAGTCGTGCCAGCAGCAAGGAATGGTTAACGGTATCAAATGCTGCCGACAAATCCAATAAGACAAGGAAAACATTCTCGCCCTTATCCAATGACAGCATAATGTCATTTGTAACAGTGAGAAGTGCAGTCTCGGTGCTGTGAAAAATCTTATACGCTGATTGAAGAGGCTCATGTAGATCATTTTCGCCAAGATAGCTATTCAATTGCAAAAACACCGATTTCTCTATCAATTTAGATAGGAACTTTAAATTTGATACAGGGCGAAAATTACTAAACTGCTCAAAATCTGTGTTTAATTTCTTAAGAAGAGGTGATAGCAGCGCGACCTTAAGCTCCTTGGGCAGCACTCCAGATGACAATGACAGATTAATCACCCTTCTAAAAATAGGGATAAGACTAGAATAGCATTTCCGCATGACACTCGCTGGAAGTGGATCCAGTGCGCATGCCTTAATAGCTGAACCCCTAATCAACCCTAAGACGTCTTCATCTGTCACCATTGTGAACTCGCTAAAGCAGGATGTACACTCAAAGTCCTCCATAGTGCGCTCCCCCAGCTTCTCTTTTCTAACGAGCAACTCATCACGAATTCGCACAATCTTGGCACTGAAGAAATCAGCAAAGGCATTTGCGAGTTCTTGGTCACTGTTCGCGGACGGATATCTTTTGTCTATACTCCTTTGCAGTAATTTATCAACTGTACGAAAAAGTAACTTACTATCATGGACATTTTCCAGAATAACTGCTGAATAATACTGTTCCTTCGCCTTATAAAGCATATCATTTACAACAGTGCACTGTTCCAAATAATTTACCCTGTCAATTTCAAAACCAGTCGAACGCCATTTACGTTCGAGCCTTCGCCTTCTCCTCTTCTGAACAGCGATTTCCTCATTATACCAAGGAGCATTAGGTCGAATGACAATTGTGCGAGTTCTTTTAGGTGCCAGCGGGTCCAAAGCCCTGCATAACACCTCGTCATACTCCTTTGATACTGACTCAATACTTCGCGAGATACACCTGTCTGACAAACCGGATGAACCAATCATCTCATTGAAAGCATCGAAATCAAATCCCTTTAATTTACGAGAAACAACAGTCCTCCATTCGTTTAATGGTTTCCGTAAATTCAAATTAAAGCAAACAGCCTTATGATCCGAGATAAACTGTTCCATAACTGTGACATTCTTTAGACCTAAGGCACCCTCAGTCTCATTCCTTGTAATGACCAAGTCCAAAATATGACCTCGTTTATGGGTGGGTACACACACATGTTGCTTTAAATTGAACAAACCCAGTAACTCCCCAAATCGTGTCGCGTTCCAATCGGCCTTGTCGTCCATATGGAAATTAAAATCCCCGCATATCAAAAGCTCTTCCGGGCATATTACAGCTTCCTGCAATAGAACAGAAAATTCCTCCAGAAAAACTCCAACTGACGCACCCCCTGGGGGACGGTCAACAACAATTGCTCTCAAACTCTTACGGGCAACAAAAGTAACATCAATGCATTCAAACGATGTAAAAGAATGCTCAAGTAACCGTGTTTTAGAGCCAATACCTTGCTTATAAAGAAGGTCCACGCCTCCTCCTCGCCCAGCCGACCGCGGGGTGTGCAGGAGACGATAACCATTCGGACAGAGCTCTCCAATAGTCACTTCACTACCTTCCATATGCAGCCATGTTTCTGTAATCCCCAACAAATCCACCTTGTAATCCACAACAAAATCTTTAACAATAAGAGTTTTCTTGCATAATGAACGAGCGTTCATAAGGCAGGAGGTGAATGCCCTGTTAAACGAAAATTTGGGAGCAACACTGATGCGGTCCAGAGAACGAAGATTATGCAAATTAGCTCCCTTTGGAAAAGAATGTCTACTCCACAGATGTCCATTCTTGACCATTCTATTTGAAGAGACAATTGTTGTGATCCTTTTATCAGGGCCTGGATTTAGTTTGAACACCAAGTCGCCTACGTCTAATATAAGATGGAAAGTCGCATTCGAATTCGCATAGTAAGCACACGGTCTTTTGTGTCGCCTGAACCTGATCTTTAGCGAGCCGCGGCGAATGCTTGAGGAACCAATTAACGCAATGAAGCGTCCAAGAGAACCATTGTTAGAATTCCAAGACAGCCAATACAATAGATCACAATCCACGTGCAAATGACCATGCAAATGATCAGCTAAACTTTCACTTCGGAGAACCAGCGAAGCCAAGGATGAATAATCTTGAAATTCCCTTACGTTCGTTCATTTCACGTAACCAAAACCACTCCAGCGACAAGATCCCCCATTTAGACGCATTCTAGGCTGTTCCACCGCGCAGAACAGTCGACCATTAAAGAGGAAAAATAACGTAAGCACGGACCACAAAATGTTGCGTCCAGCCTCCAGGAGTTAAGTACAATTTCGGGATAAAATCCCTACTCTTACTTTCTCCAGCCCGGTCGATGTTGTAACTGAGCATTTCTGTGCATGTGACAATATTTTGACATGGAATAAGCAGACTCGAGGCTTTTTTTAACCTATATCTGGGCCAGTACAATCCTAGTTTTGTTCTATACTCCCTTTTTTATACTCAGTCCGCGTTTTGTACCTTAAGTCCGTAGCCTTTAGTCCTCATTTTATACTCAGTCCGTGTTTTATACCTGGTCGGCGTTTTATACCCAGTCGGCAGTCCGGATCCGCAGTCCGCAGTCCGCAGTCCATATTTTATACTGACCGCCTGCTATACTGTGATGTGACAGAAGGAAACTTGCAAAAACAAACTTCACAAAGAAGATCACATGCTTCAAAGACTAAGTTTCCCAGTTTTACTCCTATAAATACATATACAAACATATTTAATGATCCTAGAAGCCGAGAGACTATACAGAAGCTAACAACTTTCAACGAGTATTAAAATTGAGAAATCTGCTTCTGTCACAACTCGGACACAAAACGTTTAACAGGAAATCGGACTGCAAGACACTTAGAAAACACGGCCGGAACTTTGATAGACTGCGAGCAGTCTCTCTTTTTCTTCAGATTTAGTTAAGAGACTGCTGAGAGACTGCTCGTAGTCTAGAACTATGAACTGGTGTGTTAGGAAATATCGACCGTCGAGTCGACCCGATCGACCCGACTCGACCCGTCTCTGCTAAAGTCGGCCCATCTAACCGGAAGTCGGGTTTCAAGACACTTAGAAAATTCGGCGTGAACTACAGTGTGTGAACAGTGTGTGGTTGAAAATACCAGTCGACCCGACTTGACCTTTCTCTGCTAAAATCGGCCCGTCTAACCTGAAGTCGGTTTGCACGACACTTAGAAAATGCGGCAAGAACTATGAAATGGTGTGCTTAGCAAATGCCAACGGATCGCGTCAACCCGATCGACCCGAGTCGAACTGTGAACTGGCGTAGTAAAAAAATGTCGACGGCTCGACTACACGAGACTCGACTCGTCTCTGCTAAAGCCGGCCCGTCAAACGGAACATTTACTGAGGTTGTGGAAACAATTTCGACGTTTTTGTCATCGCTCTCGTTCATCTCAGGCATTATCGGTACAAGTGAGATTCAGGGTAGAACTTGCCTCGACAACTTTTTTTTTTTTTTTTGCCAGCTTTGTTATTTAAACGAAATAGCCATTTGCGAGAGATTGACTTCCCGTAATAACATAACTGTCATATCTTTGGTATCGCCGGCTTGAAGTTGTTTAATATTATCTTGTTTTTCTTTTCCTCGAAATTTGCCCGTTTTAAGTCTTTCGCTTTGAGCACAGGCAACTTATCTGCAATAAAAAAGATCTAACTATTGTTTCCTGTTAGCGCGTTATCATATATGGCTTGCCATATATGATAACGCGCTAACAGGAAACAATAGTTTAATTGAAGCGTATATTTTGCATGCGGACAAGTAACATCTGCATCAGTTCACGTGTTCGCATCATTGGGCTGTGACGTTAAATCCTTGACCTTGTCTCCTTCTCCTCCACACGTAAAACTTGAAAGGGACGTAAGAATAACGCACACACTGATCGCAAAGAGAAGGTAACGTAGATCCCAGTGTTGTGGTCTATCCTACTATACATCCACGGGTTGAATGGAGGCTGGCGATTGGCTCACCACGGGTGCTTGTCATTTGTCAGAAAAATCCGGATGGAATGACCGTTGAATAATTGTAAGCGATTTTCCGAATTTACCGACCAACCGGATGATATTGGCGCTTACCATTTTCTGAAGGGCGTTCCGTCATGCGTTCTCGATCGTTCTGGCGCAAAAGGACCTGGAAACGGAACAATTCGCTCAAATGGTAATCAATTTTCCGTTCAGTTCAAAACGGAAAAAGAGGACTACCTCTTACCATTTGACTTTATACCGAAATTTCCGGATTTTTCTGACAAATGGTAAGCACCCCACGTGTCCCACAAACGCGTCACCTGGTTACAGAATCCAACAGTCACGTGGCTGGAATAAGCATCGATGGATAGGTCACCACAATAACAGCACACCCCTTAGTCGAACTTAAGGATGAGAAGTGTCTTACGGGTAAAGCTATTAAGATATGGACCCCATTCCGATCATGACCACTGATAACTTGCACACCATGCGGGTAGCTGGCTAAACACAAGCCACCACATAAATTACCTGATAAGCAAACGAATCCAGAGAACAACATTCTGACTAGTGTAACATGGCTCAGCAGAGACTGGCGTTGAAAAATATAATGTACGTAGAGACAAGTGACAAAAATGAATTGATGCAGCGCCACGAGCAAACGCAACTTGAAGACGTCCTCCAGACTAACGCGAAACCCATCTTCTCGTTTTTGGGGTTGTTTTAATACAATAACTTCAAGTACCAATTTGACAGCGTAGTAATTGTTAGCCTTCATATATGACAAATCACCACAGGAAATAGCAATATCCTCATATCCGGGTTGTTTCCTTTACAATCCATGCGGAAAATAGCGCGACTTAAATTAACGCGCAACGTTTGTAGAGGGCGTTAACTTCATGATCAGGGAGTTTGTTTTCCCATATTGTGTACTCAAACACGTTAATAGATTCCGGCAAAATATCCACTCAATCAACTAAGGGCCGAGGCACACTGTTACATCATTTTTTCAAGCGTTATAAAAAGTACTGAGACCCCTGGAGTAATAAATCTGGGGTGGTTCTGAAGGGAACGGGCGGAGGTTAAAGGGAAGGTTAAAGGGTTCTTACTAGCCCCTTAGAACTCTATTCGGCTTTCTGCAACGGTTCGTGCAACTTGTCTAGCAACAACTTTGGCCATTCCAGGGTATGTTACAGTTGGTATAATGTTTCTTGCAACTTGTGTCGCAATGGCGTTGCGACAGAAGCTGTAATAAACATTGCACACTGTGTAACAGTGTCTTTAGATTGCAGTGCGTAGAAAACAAAAATTTTGGAAAAGAAAGAATATTTTTGGCTCTATTTTTTGTGATAAAAGTATTTTTATTGTCCACCATTCAATTTCCCAACCTTGAAGATATTTCGACTTTTTTTTTTCTTTTTTCTAAAAAAGGCTGCGTTTAACACCTTTCTCAAGTAAAAGTACTGTTTCATTTTATTGCACAATAAACTAAGATACTGTCTACTTCTTGTTTTCAGGAGTTAATTCCGACAACATAGCGATTACCACTGTGGAAATCGCTAACAGGCAGCGCAGCGCGGTCAATACACTCAAAAACTATAAATATTTTCTCTTTCTTCCCCTCAGCGTGGATTTGAATCAATAGTTACAGTGTACGTCAGGCCAAGCTATTGCTTATTTTCAATGTCAATATATATGACTAACAATAAACATATAACTACGCTTAAAAAGTCACAGTACCTATTGTCGTCGGCTCTGATCCGCTTGCGTTGAAACGGAAAGATATTTGAAAGCCTCTATATCCATAGTTATACCAGCCTGAGTGGAATATTATCACTGCATAGTCTCCAGTAACTTCAGCTGTCTCCGCAGTCTTCTTACCACAGTACCCACCAAATGACTGGCCCTTCTCATTGGCGAGCTTCAAATAATCCCGACTACAAAGAAAAAACATTTATGTTCAGTGTGGAGGGGTACAAAACTATTTATAGTTCAATAATTAATGCATGTTCTTGTTATGTCTCATAGACTCTTTTTCAAACTAACAGCACAGCCTCTGAAAAAGAGATCAAGAGAGACTGTTTGTGATTAAACGATGCTGTGCAACGAACGTAATAGGTTACTAATACACACTTCTAGAATTAAAAGTTAAGATTATTTTATAAGCTGTATTTATTATATGACTGGCTCTCTCAGCGGTCAAGATGAATCAATTCTCCTGCTGTGATTGATTACCCGCGAGGTCAAGATGGAGCCATCTTGACCGCTCGGGATAGCCCGTTCGTCCCGCGTTTTACTGTCTTTTAATAGCGTCCTTTGAGTCATATAATAAATCCTTTATTGACCAAGCTTGTTCGGTCAAGATGGCGGGATATTAGCCTCGTTCTTTTTTTGCGTGTTTATGGAAACACGCAAAAAAAGAACTTGGCCAATATCCCGCCATATTGACCTCACGCTTGGCCAATAACCCATATGTATACGATATATATTCTATATGAAGCACTTCTATTTTTTGTTTCTTTTTCAATTCAGGCCCGTGCTGTTTAAATTAGTCAGACAAAAACCCAATTAACGAAATAAAAAGGAAATTGATAAAACTCAAAAACGTTTACGGAAAAAAAAAAGCAAATAAACAAGCACTATTCTGAGGCCCTAGTTACATAAGACCATTGTGATCTCAGACTGATGCGATCACAGACCGGTGTAAACACTCAGACCAGTATGAGTTTGGTCCGTCTCTGTAAAGTCGGAGCGATATGAGTACGTTTACATGGGACCAGTCCGAAAGTTAATAAAGTGACTACATGAGACTGGTACGAGACCAAATCGGTACGAATTTTACACCCGCATAATGTTTACATGAAAGCAAATGTATAATATGGGAAATGGTTCTCTCTCGTTTAGGGAGCCTCTCTGTTTCTTTTGAAAGTTAAATGGAGCATTGCTTTCGGTAATGAAACCAAGGCTATAAAATGTAAGCGAAAAAGAACAAACAAGTGCTTTTATTCACCGCACTATCATCGTCTCACGTAATTCTTACACGGCAAGAAAACCCTCGTTCATTGTCAATTTTGCCAAACGGTGAGTACCAGGAAAATCCTGTATTAACCGTCCGTTTTCTGATATCGGAAAACGTTCTGTGAATTCGGCGTTTTCCTTGTGTGAACGCCAGGAAAATATGAGGCTAATTCAATGTTTTCATGGTCTCGACAAACGCCGCGGTTAACACCTTGTGTTCCATTGCGTTTTCTTTCGTTTTCCCGAGCGGATTAATGCAGTGTTTGTAGGAGGTTTTCCAAGTCTAAATGCTGATGGTTAACACCAGAAAAACTTGATGTTCACCAGCAATTTTCCTGCAGTAGAAAAGTTCTATTGAACACCTCGTTTTCCTACGCGTTCACCGTAGTTTTCCCGAGAGGTTAAATGCAGTGTTTGTCAGAGATTGTTTCGATTGACATGTTCACGGTTAAAGGTGATGTTACACGAGCCGATTTTTAACGCAACATTGTTGGGTTAAAAGTTGTCTCGTGTAACATGGCACACAGGACGATTTTTATCGCAATATTTTGTTGCGGCAACATGATGCAGGTTTTTGAAAGCGATTCAAAAACCTGCAACATCGTTGTCCGAATTTTGTTGGAGTTGGTGCGTGTAACACCCCGCCGTCGACTTTTAACGCAACATCGTCCCCGAGCAGCGAACAATGTTGCGTTAAGAATTATCTCCTGTAACACGCCGTTGCCGAAAGTTGCCTTAAAAGTTGTCTCGTATAACATGGATTAAAAATCGGCTCGTGTAACATAACACGAGCCGATTTTTAACGCCAAATATGTTCCAATGAACCCCTACTTTTTCTCGGCATTTTCTGTACTTTTCGTAGGTGAATGAAGCGTTTTTCGACGTTTCTTAGGCCCGTTTCAAACGTCGAATTCAAGTAATCGAATTAAATTCGACTTAAGCACGACGTTTGAAACCAAGTCGTGCTACTGCCGCGTAGCACGGCACTTGCCGTGCTACACGGCACGAGCTGGAGTCGTGTGACAGTTGAGCGAGCTAAGCACAGTAGCACGACGTTTGAAACGGGCCTTAATTGCCACCGTTTTGGGCATTTAAACTGGTTGAGACCTTTTTGCAGTTTGGTGATTTGCAATGGTTTGGACATGTGAGATTGACTGGTCATTTTCACAGGCTTGACCATTTAGACAGGATTAGACCTTTTGGCAGTTTGGTGATTTGGAATGGTTTGGACATGTGAGATGGTATGGCCATTTTCACCGGCTTGACCATTTAGACAGGATAAGACCTTTTGGCAGTTTGGTGACCAGGAATGGTTTGGACATATGAAACAGATTGGTAGAAAAAAAAGATGTAAAAAAAAAAAGTCACAAACTAATCAGTGATTTGGCATGTGCAGCACTCAGTAAACCTTTATGGCAGTTTGCCCAGGAAATGTTGACCCAATAGAGCGCTTTTCAATTGAGTGTCATAAAACCAAAACCAAAGCAATTACTCCCAGCCAATCACAGCAGAAGCAAGCAGTGCAACGAGCCAATCAGAATACGAAGCAATTCAAAACCAAAGTAAAACCAGAATTACTTTCGACACTCAATTGAAATCCACTCTAATACCTGAAAATATGTAAAATACATTTCTACAAACAAAACATATTTTATTCTTAGTAATGTTTCACAAGGTTGAAATAGTAAAACAAATTTTCAACAATTATTGTTACAAATCTCATTGAAGTTTTATTCTTTCTTGTTGTGACCCACCTGATTATTTTACACATTTTTATTTTGTTTTGTGTCTCTTTGCACAGACTTGATTTCAGACCACCATGGTTTCATGGTCTCAGTTCTTAAGGCTGGTTTTCGCTAGAGCATAAGCATAAGCATAGGCAGACACTTAAGAGCGACTTGCTGTACCGGTCACCTATACCTATGCAAGATAGAAAAAATCGATTTTCTGAAAATTTGTAAGGAAGAAGGTTTTTACTCACTTGTTTTAAAACTGTAACTTTGAGGTTGTTTGGATTTTTATTTTCTTCTCCAGACGGCATTTTGTATTTTGCCCCTAAAAGAGCCAAACTCGGCCCCGAAATAGCACTTTTTGCGAACGTTAGCAAGCCAAATTATTGCGCCTAGCTGGAAAAGCTAGCCCATATTATTAAAATATAATGTTTTTATAGTTATTTCGTGTTGCCAGATCCACATTTAATACGAACCTGAATTTTTAACAAATTTTCAAAATTATACGCTACGGTTATGTCGCGTCACATCCAAATTTAGGTCAAATTCATGGACCAAAAAGTCAATCTGGTACATGGATTTACCTCCCAAAACTATTTTTCTGGATAAACATATCACTTCATTTTGCTTTTTATCGCAAATCTAGCTTGGGTAAATAAAACGCAAAAATTTGACAGCGTCTTGAAACCAGGCACTTGAGCTAATCGCTTGACATTTTGACCTTTCTCGCCGCGATTATTATCTCGAACACTGACCCTGAAGTGTTCGCCTGTGGGTCTCAATTCCGGTGAAATAGTTGTTTTAAGCCTCCAGATATCAGCTATTGTAATTTAAAGACAGTTTCTAGCCGCAAACGAGTATATTTAGCAAAGGCTTATTTTGAATAAGTGAGCCTAAACATTTGGCGGTTAGCGAGCACAGACAATGCACGCAACAAAATGTCGCTTTATAAATCGTTATCGAGAATAATCTTTAGGAAAACTAGAAGAATAAATAGTTGAATAACTACTTGGAGTTCTTTCTTACCTTAATCTCGCCTATCTTGATAAGAAATGGTAACATTGCAGCTGACGTCTTTAAGCTACTTTTCGTGGCGTGACGAAGCACTCGGATTAGATATTAACCATTGACACAGGGTACCCAAGCTAATGGATAATTCGATTCGTTTTTCGTTCGGTTATCGTCAGTCGGTGTCGGCATTACAATTACATTTTCACAACCTCCATGTTGACCCGCCAATTCTGTTTCGTACTATTGTAATAGTTCCTAGTGACTGATGAATCCCCGCTAGACAGTTCAGCCTCTTGAAAGCTGCACATGGGTGAGATATTTATTATTTCTGGGTGTAACATTTACACATGGTTCTTACCAGGAACTTATTGTTATTGTTCCTTCACATACTGATTATATTAATTGTAGTAGACCTGGTAATGAACTTTCTAGAATGCTTCGATTTTAGACACAAATTATTATACTAAAATTATATGATTTAATAGTTTCAGTTCCTTTGATAAATTCTTCCAAATTCCCCCACCCCACGCCCCTGTTCCACGGCGAAAGTTCTGCAAAATACCTATAAAAACACCTATTAAAGTATTTCTGTCTCATTTTACAAGATGAATGTAAAACCTATTAAGACAACACGTTCTGTTCTCTTTCATTTGCGAACACAGTTTCTTGTCTAAACTGTTGATACTTTTGTGACCGACCTGTTTATCATACTGAAAGTGAGTAAAACATGCGCCCTACGTTGTTCTCTGAAAAATATGTTAAGTGGGGTGTTGGGCGGAAAGAATTGATTAGCCTGCGTTGCAGGCGTAAACGGGGAAGGGAGGTGGAGGGGAGGCGAAAACCAATGTCCCGTTCTGAGCTTCCATCAGCGCAAGCTCCCCCACTGCCCAGTTTTACGCGTGCTCCGCAGGCTAGAAATTAGGAGGCCAGTGGGGGGCCCGTTCTCATTAGATGTTACAGTCAAACCTCTATTAAGCGGTCAACCTCTATTAAGCGGACACTTATCAAATTCCCAAAAAGCGGTCCCCTTATTTACTGTAAATTTAACCTCTATTAAGCATTCACCTCTATTAAGCGGACGCGGTCACCATTCAGAATTCCCAAATGGCTAATTTTATTGTATTTCACCTCTATTAAGCGGTCACGTTGTCAGTTATCATGCGATATTTTGACACCATTATACGCAAACCATGTCCAGTTTCTTTTAACAGCTTATCAAACGACATAATATAGAGATACATATAATCAGCGTAAGATAGATTCATGTTGAATGGCAAAACTGGATGTTATTAATGTAGTTTACAACAAAGACGATTGCCTTAGCAACATTAGGATATTAGAACTATAGGCGTGAACGTCCTTGAACATGCAATTACTTCATGTTTTTCTCATATTTTGGGTTACTTTTGTTGTTAACCGATACAATATACTGTATACTTGCTAAAGTTCCATTTTATCATGTTATATACTGGATTGCCGAAAACCTCTTTTAAGCGGTCGACCTCTATTAAGCGGTCAGTTGGCTCATTCCCTAGGGTGACCGCTTAATAGAGGTTTGACTGTACTCTCTCAGCTCGGCCAGGTTCAGATCGTTTCATTTGCGAATTATTATCTCGCCCTATACTCTACGAGCTAGTGAGATGTCAGGGGCACCCAACGACAAGTTTCGGTCGATATCTGTTCGATGGAGGGTAATTCACTAAAGGAACCATGCAAACACAGTTTGCCACTCAGCTTTCGACACACATCTCTATTGAAAGAAAAACTTTTAGCCCCGAGTCGGAATCGAACCGACGTTCCCCAGTCACTAGTCGGGCGTGATAACCACTACACTACCGGAGCAACCACGCTGGCAACGCGGCCACTTTAGAAAGTGAGTGGTATCGCATGTCAGCCATTCCTCGGAACATTTTTCTTTCGAGACTTTTGTGTGTTTCTTGGCTTCTAAATTCCCTGGAAGGGAATTAGAAATATATATATATATGTAAATTACTTCGAAGCCATGAAAGCCGTAGAACAATATACTAAAGGAACCATGCAAACACAGTTTGCCACTCAGCTTTCGACACACATCTCTATTGAAAGAAAAACTCTATTGGGTTTTCGGCGTCGATTAAAGAGGGCACTCGGATTTTCGTAACTAAAACGTGACCTAAAAGATTCGCAATTGGGAAATCATAACCCCTGAGGTTTTCGAAAAGGTCGTAATTGCTGTTTTTGGCAGTCAAAAACGTCAGCTAGCATTTTCGGAAAGAAAATAGTTCCCTAGAAAGGTCGTCGAAAGATCATTTCAGCTTGCATTTTCTCAAAGAAAGATTTTGTTCCCTAACATTTTCGGGCAAGTAAACTTTCAGCTAGGGAATCCGAACAGATGAACTTTTTCTAGCTTATGAAAACATCACTTCAAACAAACTTCAAACACCACAAGGTACTTAAAAATTCCTTTCTACATCTTTTGGTTGATTTGGCTCGTTGGGTGCCCCTGAGATGTTCCTTTGCCACTGATACATCGAAACGATATGGGTGCATGTGGTTTACATATTTCCATTTCTGTCTTACTCATTACAATCGCAAGCTGAAACAAGTCCACTTAAAGTATCTATGTGTTCTGCCTTGCGTTTGTTATAAAAACCGCCTTCCGTTGCTAAGTCAAAGTAGTTGCCAATACAATACGATGCACAACAATGCAGGGCACAGGTGTCTAGGTTCCGGGGAGGGGGGTACTCTCTGAAAAAATTGGGTGGGGGTGTGCGGTCTGCTTCCTGAAACCCTTACCCTATTTCAGACCAAACTCTGCGATTTTCCCTACCCTATTTCAGACCTGCCAAAAATTTGATACCCTATTTCAGACCTATTTCACGTACACAGTTGGCATAAACATAATTAAAGGACAAAAAAGAAGGGCTTTTGTTGATGGTCTTATCGGCTAAAGATGAAGAAGTAGCTTCTTCTAAAAAACATACCGAATTCAAGACTAGAGTGCACAAACCATACCCTATTTCAGACCAAAATGGTCAAAATTGTTACCCTATTTCAGACCAAAACGGCTGCGCGGGGCCGCACGTACGTATATCCCCCCCCACCGGTCTAGGTTGTCACATACAATTGGATGCAGCCATTGTACTTCTTGAAGTATGGTATTTGCTGCTGCTCTTCTGCCACCGCAATATCTGGCACTGAAAGATCACCTTGATCATAAAGACATTTCGTCGCCATTCTAGAAGAAAAAAAGAAGGCCATACTTGCTGCGTGGCGAGATACTCATCTCTCTTGAACAGCAACGAGCCCTCCATCTTCTTGGCAAATCTCATGACTCGAGCTACATTAATGGGATCCTCTTTTTTGGCCTGCTGCCTGGCCAAGGTTAAATTTTTCCTCCAAGTATTTCTTCTGTGTATCACTGAATAGAGTGAACTTTTTGTTTGTCTTCAAGGCCCACCCCTCGGGTAAAGTGTTGGCGCTTACTGAGAAGTCTCTTTGCCCAAGCACTGTCAAGACTGCCTCACTCGAGCCTTCGACTAAAAGAGTCTGGTATTTCTTTTTAGCCAAGTCCAACAGAGTGCATTTCTCATGCAACATCTTGCACTGACCCAACAATAGGTGCTTTTCCAAACCGGAATGCCTCTGGTACATTTTGACACATCCTTCATTTGGGTACGTAAGGAGTTCACTTGAGAACTTCCCCCCACAAGTGTGGCAAAACCACAAGAGGCCATTAAATTACAATTTTTAACTTTAATATAAACGCAGGATTCTCCGGTTACGTATGTTGTATACAAGTAAGACCAAATCTGACGTTAATTTGAAAGGCCAAAGGATACAACGCTTTTTACAAGAAAATATTAATCGCGCTAAAACAAGACAGCTCCAAAACACGTGCACCGCAATTCTGCGAAATTTGATACCAGGAAGTGCAGACCCGTTATCCCGAGACAATGAGCTCGTTGAAAGAAAAAGAAAAACAGCAACAAAACAATCAATTGCAAAAAAAAAAACAAAACAAAAAAAACCAACCAAACAAATAGTAAGAATTTGGACGCTCTCACGCGACCTTGGGATTCCTGTGACTGTGGTTTTGTTAGTAGCCTGGCCACTGAGAGTGTTTCGAACAAGCTATGAAGAAGCAGGCGAGATTAAGGTAAGAAATAACTCCAAGTATTTATTTTTTTGTTGCACCCAGAAATAATAAATATCTCACCCATGTGCAGCTTTCAAGAGGCTGAACTGTCTAGCGGGGATTCATCAGTCACTAGGAACTATTATAATAGTACGAAACAGAATTGGCGGGTCAACATGGAGGTTGTGAAAATGTAATTGTAATGCCGACACCGACTGACGATAACCGAACGAAAAACGAATCGAATTATCCATTAGCTTGGGTACCCTGTGTCAATGATTAATATGTAATCCGAGTGCTTCGTCACGCCACGAAAAGTAGCTTAAAGACGTCAGCAGCAATGTTACCATTTCTTATCAAGATAGGCGAGATTAAGGTAAGAAAGAACTCCAAGTAGTTATTCAACTATTTATTCTTCTAGTTTTCCTAAAGATTATTCTCGATAACGATTTATAAAGCGACATTTTGTTGCGTGCATTGTCTGTGCTCGCTAACCGCCAAATGTTTAGGCTCACTTATTCAAAATAAGCCTTTGCTAAATATACTCGTTTGCGGCTAGAAACTGTCTTTAAATTACAATAGCTGATATCTGGAGGCTTAAAACAACTATTTCACCGGAATTGAGACCCACAGGCGAACACTTCAGGGTCAGTGTTCGAGATAATAATCGCGGCGAGAAAGGTCAAAATGTCAAGCGATTAGCTCAAGTGCCTGGTTTCAAGACGCTGTCAAATTTTTGCGTTTTATTTACCCAAGCTAGATTTGCGATAAAAAGCAAAATGAAGTGATATGTTTATCCAGAAAAATAGTTTTGGGAGGTAAATCCATGTACCAGATTGACTTTTTGGTCCATGAATTTGACCTAAATTTGGATGTGACGCGACATCACCGTAGCGTATAATTTTGAAAATTTGTTAAAAATTCAGGTTCGTATTAAATGTGGATCTGGCAACATGAAATAACTATAAAAACATTATATTTTAATAATATGGGCTAGCTTTTCCAGCTAGGCGCAATAATTTGGCTTGCTAGCGTTCGCAAAAAGTGTAATTTAAGGGCCGAGTTTGGCTCCTTTAGGGGCAAAATACAAAATGCCGTCTGGAGAAGAAAATAAAAATCCAAACAACCTCAAAGTTACAGTTTTAAAACAAGTTAGTAAAAACCTTCTTCCTTACAAAATTTCAGAAAATCGATTTTTTCTATCTTGCACAGGTATAGGTGACCGATACAGCAAGTCGCTCTTAAGAAGAACCAATCCACTTATTTGTCAGACTTGTGCTGTTTTCACTAGTAACATGCTCGACATAAGCATAAGCATAAGCACAAGAAAAACAGACCGGTTAGTTTTTCTTGTGTTTATGCTTATGTTTAGCGTGTTACTAGTGAAAACAGCACTGCGTTATAAGCAGTCTGGCAAAGTTCCCCGGCCAGTGTTGTAATGCGCATTTGAATATTGCATAGAAAATGCGCAATATAAATGTGATATATTATTATTATTAAGACAAATAAAACGTTTGTTCTTCTTAGGTTTCTGCTTTATATGCTTATGTTTATGCTTGTAAAACAAGCTTATGCTCTAGTAAAAACCAGCCTTTATAGATGATATCCATCCATAAAATGTCATTGCAAAAGCATCAGTTTTGACCCATTCATAGCAATTCTTCGCAATCTACAGTAACACCTTGGCTAGATGACAGCTAAATACCTCATAGAATCATAATAATTAATATATTTTAAACTGCTGTCTTCATGTCATTTATTTAGAATGAAACATTAAGTTGAAGTGGTTGTCAATGTTTTCCCTGACACACATACATGCAAGCAAATAATAGCTCAGCTTGTTACTGCAATAACAGTTTCGCTCTTGTGAATTGTTTCTCCACGTGCACAGTTGCATTTAATTCTTTGAACTGGAATAAAACAGGCTGGCCCAAACACATCAAATGTGTTACACCAAATTTCTACTGGAACTCCATATGCATAGCGTTCAGGGTGTTCTGAATACCAGTTTACTCGAGCAATATAGAATTCATATCTCTGGTCTGAGGAATTGGGCAACGCTGATTTCACTTTAATACGATGGCAGAAGAATGTTAAAATTTGTCCAGGCCTTAAATCATCATATCCTGTGGAAGCAACTAAAGACCCTTCTGTTCCTGCCCAGTTAGCTAGAACAAAAGAATTCCTTGGGGTCTGGCTTTGTGATGATCCATAAACCACTGAGCTTAGTTTGATGGCTTTCAATTCAGAGACAGTAAATGGCATTTCAATAGTAGACCTTTCATCAAGTCCCAAAGTTCCTGGTACACTGATTTTAGAGCATGCAAGTCATCACTGTCCAGGGTTCCATCCTTAATGGCTGACACTAGGTCAATGCAACCATTTGGTGTCCAGTCACAACAATTCAAATCTTTAACAGGTGCTTCCCTGTGTTCCTTAAGACTCAGGTGCTGTTCCAGTAGCAAAAAGCGCCGGTTTTGAAGACTATGTATGGTTATTGTTTGTTAGAGTGCGAAAATACAAGTAACATTACCCTTGTATTTTCTGTGAAGAATTATACACAATGTAGATAGTAAACAGCGCTTATAGCGCTTTGCATGTAAATTTGCACAATTTTAAATAAATCATGTTTTTTGAATTAACAACAGTTTTTGTTTTTGTTGTTCTGACTGGGAAAGGGAATGGACTTTAGTCCCCTGAACATTGGTAGCCGGCAGGCCGTGGGACTGTAGAAAGAGCAAAAATATCTCGGATACGGGGTTGGAGTGAGCGAACGATGCCGGACAATACGCACTAAAAAACACCCGAATACACCGTACCAGGCAATGCAGGGAAACTTGAGGAAAAGGTTGGAATTCGCCCAATAGCAGATAGCAAGCAGATAGCAAGCATTTTCTTGAATTCACCCGAATTCCCTGTTCCAGAAAATACAAGAAAATTCCTGCGAACACAGGAAGACACGATATTTTCCAAAAGTTAACCGAACTGTGAACGCTGGAAAACAAGCGTTTTCTTGAATTTACGCGCATTTGCTAACCGGGAAAATGCAAGAAAAGCACAAGAAAACCTCTGAAAACGCAGGAATACACGATAATTTCCGTACATTTACCGAACGGTGAACGCTGGAAAACATGCTTTTTCTTGAATTCTCTTGAATTCACCGTCTCAGAAAATACAAGATAACAGGAGAAAACTTCTGTGAACACGGGAATATACTATACTTTCGGTACGTTAACCGAGCGGTGAATTCTGGAAAACGCAGGCAAACAAGACATTCGCCGAGTGTTAACCGACTGGTGAACTCCAGAAAACGCGCGTTTTCCGGCGTTCACTGCAAGGGAAAACTACCGGAGAATGGAACGAATACTCGAATTGACCGGCAGCAAAAAACTTCGAAAATCTTGGATTTTCCGATTGGTGAACACCAGTAAATGTAGGAAAATGTCACGTTTTGCATAAATTCACCGCGCGTTTTCTGAACGGTGAACGCAACCTTTTTTGCGGTGTTAGTGAATACAACTAGCGAGTAGTCTCTAATTTTGGCGATGGATTGTGGGGCTTGAGACATACACGCGCGCGCGAAATTGCAAGGAGCCGCAACGCTGCACTGTGCTCGCGTTTTACATGGTACCCTGATCTGACTTCACAACGGGCTTAATGAATTAGTCATGCAATGAGTAAGACCGGATAATTTTCAGTCAGGTACCATGTAAACACAGACAATCATTTAAGTAATAGGACCTATCTGAAGTCGAACCCACCTGAGTTCGGACCGTCTCGTGTAATCAGGGACTAAACAACGTCTCATTGATTCTCTATTTACTTCCTCAAGTTTAACACTTTGGAGTGGTAACGTATGAAAAGTTATTTTAGAGAAAGAATTACGCCCAAGGAAAACACTTAACACTGATTACCTGAGAGCACCGACTGACTAACCAAAAATAGCATGCATTTACAGTTGAACAGAAACTGTTCCCGCAAGGTTTTGATAACAATAATAATAAGTATACGTTGTGAATATGGAAAAGAAGGTGTTAATACCATTTGGGACTTGGAAAACAGGGAAAATGAAGTTGTAAAACAAATTCAGAAACTATCTACGACTTAATCTTCACCGCAAACACAAGGGCGTTTAACTGGAACAATCCTTTAGAGGGCAGAAAGATCTTGGCTAGGCGGGAGAATTGGTCAGACAGTCAATATGACCAAAGAACTGGATAACAAGATGGCAGCGTATACAAAAGAAGTCGAGCAGCTTACTAAGGAAGTCACAGGGAGAGAAATAGCTTATCAATAATATGCAGTTACGGGAACACCACGAGTTCAAAGAACGACAACAAAACAAATTTGCAAGACGTTTGGAGAAATCGGATAATCGGAAATCGGAAATCGGATAATACACCGCACACATTACATAGTTTCACGGCAGTTCACAGTTCTTCTCTAGGACATGAAGGGCGTGAAGAACGCAAACAAATCATTTACTAACTTGTGTTACCGTACGATGCTCAACATAAAATGTTTGATCGCATGTCTAACGGCCGAATTTATTATACTATCATCACCTTTCTTGTCCACTACTTTATGTACTTACTCTCTTTTTCAAAGAAAATAGTATCGAAAGATCCAAGGTGCTGCCATTGGTTCTTCCGTGCCATCGATCGTCTGTAACTTGCATTGAATATGAGGATTGCGAACAAAGGGCAATAGCCACAGTCAACCCTAACGTAGATACGTAGCTGATACAAACACTGTTATTGGGTATTAAAGAAACTTAAATCTGTAGAGTTCACCAACCATTCCCTTGATGATGATAGTAGGTGGACCTCATAGATGGAGACTGTATCACAAGTCCAGGGTGAACAAGAACACTTGGCCACAAGGATGGAAAAATCGTCATCCTTCCTGAACACAGTGACCGTTGGGACGTAGGATGGTAACATCAAAACGAGAGTGTTCCGCAAGACTACACCTACAGACCAGTACTTAAACTTCGATAGTAATCATCCGATATAATTTATGGAAGGGGTAGAACCTTGCTGAAAAGAGCTAAGAACATTGTACATTTCACTGACCCGGTAGACAGAAACAAGAAGAGACGCCATGTCAGGAGAGCCTTGAAAGTCAATGGTTAACTGGATTGAACCATTAACAGCGTGGAAATAAGGATAGAGCGCAGGAAAAGAGAAGAAGAGAAGGTACTCCCACCCACTGATGGAGGAAGAAACCCAACTAAGGAGCAGTCCAGTAGTAAGTTTCCAGTTGTGATTCCCTACATAAAGGGACTCTCAGAAGAGATCAGCAAAGTGTTAAATCGTATGGGTACAGGCCAACTTAAGATCACCAACACAGAGAGGGAAGTTTAAGTCTAACCAAAAATATATATGCAAGTGAGAGAAGGACAAGGTTGTTGGCCAAATTTATCGCATTTTCTGTTATGATTGCGGCGTGAGGTATTGGTCAGACAGAGAAGGTAAAGAGAACAAGATGCATTGAACACAAGTAAAGAGGAGGAGCTCAGTTAACTTTGTGGTCTCTAAACAATATCACAATTACCATTAAGTTTAACCTGGATAAGACCATGATCCTGTCGGTAGACCACAAATCCTTCAAGAGAGGTGTTAGAGAGTTTATTTAAATCCGAGCCTACAAATAAACGGTGGAAGATATAAACTATTGCCCTGCTGGATAATGATAACGATAATGATAATGATAATGATACCAATATGTTATTGAAATGTATGAGCGCAAATCGTGTTTTTTGAGACATTTTTTGGGTTTGCATAATAAGCTGAAGTCTTTAGGTGCGCATCAAAGAGGAAAATCCCAAAAACTCGGGGAAAAGAACGCAAGGTCCGATATTATTTTCGCAAATTTGTGTACGTTGCAGCTTTGTATACAAACCTAAGAAATTAAGCAGCTGTCGTTAAGTAAATAATCCAAATGCTACTGAAGAAAATGTACAAATTAACGTGAGTACGACACAACATCTTCATAACAAAGTGAATTTCAAGAAATCGTAATCTTTTTTTTGGCGATTTTCAACAGGCGCTGTTTTTCAACATCGGTCTTGTACGTCATGAGAGTTTAAGGCTTTTTTGTTATGGTTACGTATGTAATCAGCCCAAATCTTATCAGGCACAAAAACACACCCGCCAAATAGGTTATCTGTGCATGTTAGGGTTCCCATGATATAAGGGTCACAAACTTTCCCTAGCAATGATATGACAGGTAAGTCATCCTTCCAAGTCAGGTCAGTAGTCCATTACCAGGTGGAAACAGTAACTGTTAAGGCTTGTTTAGGGCATCTTTGTAACCTGAACCCTTTCCTGAATTAAATGAGTATAAACTGTCCAGAAAAATTGCTTCTGTTTACTTACCAAGCCCCCCACCAACCAGCAGGAAGCAAGTCAAAGTCTTCAAAGGTAATTATCAATGTCATGGTGTCTGGGATTGGCACCCAGTAAGTACAGTGCATGCGGTCTGGATACTTGTTTGGGTATCCAGGGCTTGTTAGCGTGTTGTTTACTATTGGAGCACATGCTGCATATAAACGAAAGTTGCAATAAACATTAAACTGATGACCACTTCATCAACAAATAAACAATCAAATACATTGACAAGTGAAGAGATGATCACCAAAGGGAATTGGTATTGAGATCACGTAAAAGAAAAGAACAGGAGAGAACTCGCGAGATCAGGAGAGGCAGTGTGTTACAAGTCATCATTTTACTTAAATCATGGAAACACTCATGCTGGCACCAATATAACAATACTATTTGTCATTAAATGTTTCTTTTAAAAGTAGCCTTTACGAAGAAAACACACTCAAAGTCAGCGAAATGACAATTTCGTTTCCTTTTATGATAATCGTGGGTAAAGGGTGGATCTTGAAGTTGAGACCCAAAGAGTGAAGTTATCTGGGTACTTAATTTTTGTGTTCTCTCGGGCTGGCTTTTAAATTTTTAACAAAGAAGCTATTAACCTTATCATATAAGTCAGGGTATAAAAGTTTCTGGTTTTTTTTTTTTTTTTTTTTTTCATAAAAAAAAACATAAGATGTTTACATTTATCATTCAAAATAACAAAAAGGATTTCAAAAGGAGTGAATAGTCGACAAGAAATTGGCAAAGGTGATATTATATTGATGCGGTTTTCGTGGGAAATGCTGGATGCAAAAATGTTGCTTTGCTTAATCAAGTTCTTCGGTTGTGACGCTGGGTCAGGTTAACTTAGTCCAAGCCGAAGAATATGCGATAAAAGATAAACTTGGTATCGGGGCTGTAATCGGGAGCCGCTACAACTCTTAGGTTAGAGATATTTATTCTTCGGTCGAAGAAGGCTCTTTTTGAGGGTCAATTTGAACAACTAGAGGAAAATTCAACCATTGACGTCTACAACAAAAACAATTTGCGTTCTTACCTCTTCCGAGGGCGCTGTTGTTTTCATCCCACATCAGCACAAACAGATAGAAAAGCACTTGGATGCTGAAGAGGTTCATATTTAATTGCTCAAATCTATTTCCTTTTCTATGTAACGGTGTTTCCTGTTCTGAAAAAGATGATTAAAAAGATCATTGAGGTAGGTAGTCACATTGTTGTTTCAAATTAATGTTAACCTTGACAATCAAAACACCTTTTAACACTGAATGCTATTTTTGTCCCAGATCAGTTTTTCACTACCTTGCTACTCTAATATCCGTAATTAAATAAAGGGCATGAATGAACATGGACTTATGAAATGGGTAAAATACTTTTATAAGGTTAATATCAACACTAAACTGAGCCCTCAGGCATAAAAGAGGGTGACCAGTGGATAGTCATGTAAAGTTCTTACACCAAATTTTCTGTTTTGTTTGTTATCTTTGATTGTTCCGCGTTATTTTACGATTTGTTTTAGCCATTGTTTGTTCATTTGGGTTGTTTTTTGTTCAGGTCAAATGACGTGATTTGCTGCAATATCAAAGGTACCAAAATACAATGGTAAGTAGCGCGAGTGCTTGCAAGTGAAACTTTGCTATGTTCTGTAGCCACTGTTTCCTGTATTTTTCTTTTCCTGTCCATAAGGCCAATGACAACAACTTGATCAAATGCCTTTCAAAATTATCTCTACCCGCAGTATAGTGTATAAACACGCACGGAAACAGTATAGTTCTTTGAATTTTGTGTGTTCAGATAATATTAATGTGTCTTTAGAAGGGAGCTGGTAAACAATCTTTGCAAGGTGCCCATGTGTGGTGAACATGATATCTAGTGTGTACACTAATTAGAAAATCTGCCATATGTACGTTACTTACCACCTTTTCGATGAGAAATTTGAAATTAACGAACCTGGCAGTTAACAGCAACTATTATTACTTACCTAAGAAAGGGCAAACGGATACGTACGAGGGTTTAATGGGTGATAGCTTCACATTCTCACTTTTCCTGGATAAAAATAATATCCCTCATCTTAAGTTTTTTTTTTTCGTCACATTGTTATTAAAAGATTTGATAATCAAAATCTGCTATTTCTTAATCAAGACTATTTCCTCTCGTCATTTCAATCAAACCCTTAAGGTTAAGTATTATTGAATGCATGTCTGGATCAGGAGAGAAAGTACCGGTACTAAATTCAAATGTTCACCACTTTTCACTTTGATGATATCAAAGCCAACAAGTTCGAAAATCTTTCGTTTTGTCTTTTTAATATTCATGTACAAATATAAATTTGACTTTGATCCTTCACTTGAATTGATATTTTCATGAAAGCCAATGATTATAAAAGAAATGTCTGGAAATATTTATTTTACTGCGGTTTAACGAAAAATTTACTGAAGTATTTATCCATAGATTAACAAGATAAAAAGAAGAGTGCGAGAAGAACGGAGGGGTTAGGCAGAAGGTGACCCTTCCATGCTCAAATAATAAAACGCCAGGTATTATTGGGAATAATATTGCAGATTTACAACAACATTACACATCCAATAGAGTTCTACAGAAACATTTAATACACTTACCAAAATTAACGTCAATTATTGTAGAGTAGTTGAACCAGCTGCCTTTATGGTAATAATGAACTTTCAAAGCCTTGAAACACGGGTAAACGAGTTCTGCAAGAAAATAATTACCAGAAGTAATTGGTTGTCTATTGGTATTACAACTTGTCATCCATTACCCTTAGCCGACAAGGCGATTTTATGCAGGATAACTGATTTCGTATCAAAAACATGAGCTAAATGCAGAGAAGCTGTAAAATCCGTTATTTCCCTCCCAATACTTGACAGTAAATATGCGTATATCCCAGGATTCTCTTGTGTGCATACAACGAACACTTTATGCACCATAACCAATTTGGACAGTGGTATAATTTGTTGAAAAATAACAGGCGATATTATATGACTTGTTACTATATTCTCCTGCTGTGATTGGCTACCCGCGAGGTCAAGATGGAGCCATCTTGACCGCTTGTGATAGCCCATTCGTCCCGAGTTTTACTATCTTTTAATAGAATGCTTTGAGTCATATAATAAATCCTTTATTGACCAAGCTTGTGCGGTCAAGATGGCGGGATATTGGCCAAGTTCTTTTTTGCGTGTTTATGGACCTCGCCTTCGTCTCAGTCCATAAATAAGCAAAAAAGAACTTGGCCAATGTCCCGCCATCTTGACCTCACGCTTGGCCCATAACCTATATACATTGCGCGAGTTCGCGCATAATTGTTAAGTATTTATACTATGCAACACCGATTTGAACGGCTTAAAATTTCATCTACGCTCAACCCAAAGTTTTTGAGGTAAACGATGTCATTCAACTGTTTAAATCTAAACCCTTTTGGACTGTAAGCTTACAAAAACCCTGGCTTTGCTGTTGTTATTGATAGGGATCTGTTCAGCCGTCAACTCTTCAGACTAAACTCGCCTTGTCCTTTAAACGTGAAACAATTTGCGCTGCAAAAACGTCCTGTTTGATCCTTACGTATATTTTTTTTATCCTTTGAAGATGCTATGCTTGCTCGTGTGAAAAATCAAGTTTGAAAAGTTTCTGTCTCTTGACCAAGGAGCAAACACGTCAAAAAGTGCGGATTTCCGAAGGTAAAGGAGTCGCTACTGCAGGCCTTTCCTTCTCGAAAACTAAAGTGGAATAATACATTTATTGCTGGATGGTTTAGTGTATGACATAATGGGACATCTTCACCACCAATGGACTCGCTAGTGTATATTGAGCGTAACTCGTAAAAAAATATCCTGCCGTACTACACAAGAATAAAAAAAAAGTATTATATCTTTTTCACATTTTTTTTAAGCCAAAAGGTCAGGTGTTTCCAGCCGTTGAAATAATTCAACGATGTATGAAAACTTACTCTTGTCATTGCAAAATTTCGATTGGTCGTTTTAAACAGAACCTGTCAAAATTTTGTTAAATTTGACAACTATAGCTGACGGCAAAGTTGATAGAATAAAACAAAAAGGCACAGAGCACGACACTGTAGATGCTGTTACTAACAATTCAGCTTTAGACAGTAGACCGCACAATTCAGTGAAACACAAGGAAAGATAAATTGCCTCAGCTTACAGCAAATTTTGTTTTTATATACAAAAGTAAAACGAAAAGAGTTTCAAATATTATTGCTTGAAAGGGAACATGCGTTTAGACATTTAACCTATCGTATTAATACGCAAGTTAAAGTGCACCTAACCCCCAAATTTTTTTTTTCGCCGAAATAAATCTACTTATCATTCGGAGTATTTCGGCGAAAGAATTATTGGATTTGGTTGAATCCTCGATTTTTTATGGACAGCCAAAGTCTCATTCAGTTTGTTGCACGGCCGAGTAAAAGGGAGTCTGGGTCCAGCGAGGTTGGTGACGTCATCCTGGGAACGATTGAAAGAAAGCGTCTCAGTCAATACCTGTTTTTGCAAGCGTTTGTTGGGGTCATCGAAGCACATATTGGAGGGTAAAAGCCTGGCAGTAGTCAAAATTGTGTTGGAATCATGTCCTCCTCATCCTCGGAGTCAGAGTCAGGCTATGTGTAGGGTGAATACCAAATTAACTTCATTTCTGAAGTGGAACTAGTACAGAATCGGCGACGAGCTCGAAGGAGCCTCATGGTTATGAAAACCAGGAATGGACAGCAGGATTCGCGGAAGAAGGGAAGACGAAAAAGATTAACTTCGTTTATAAGTGTTATCTGCCGTACCTCGTGGTTCTGTGTACGCTGCTGGTGAGCAAAAGTTTTGCTTTAACATTTCAATCGTGAATGACCGAGTACCCGTGCATCGGCAATGGAAATCGTGCAGTGGTTTGAAAGCAATAAATGTTATTTTGTATAAACGGCGCACATCCGACTTTAGATCGGTATTTTTAAACGAACATCAGCAATTAATTGTGGAAGCGCGTATTTATGGGAAAGTCTTTATTTATGGTGTCTATTCAAAGAAGGCAAAGGTAGATTTGACAAGAGAACGGAAAGTAAGCTCAGTCGATGCGAATTACGTGACTTGAGGATTAGCTGAACTTCTAGTTATCCTAAGGCAGTACTGTGAACGAAATCAAGGCAAGGTAAAATATGATAAATGTAGCTTACTGCAATTAAAGTTTGAGGCTACGTATCCCTCTAAACTGTTGGTAGAATAATTTGCATATACCCGATGTAAACAAACTGACACAAATTTTGACGCGATTGGAAATATTCTACTACATGTAGCTCCATTTGAACATGAAGTTCGAGTGGCACCATCGTCTAAATTTCTTAGTAGTCTCAATGTTTTGATCAGTGAATTAGCATAGCCTCTGAAATATATTTTGATTGTTGACGTTGGAAACCGGTTTTAATGGAGCGCTTGTGTCGAAGACTGTAGGACTCATGAAAGCCGAAAAATTTAAAGGAAGTTAGATTGATGAGGTTTTCCTAAAGGTACATATCGAGGAACAATTATTTTAGCTGCCATTACATTCTGGATCGACTACTTTGTGTCGCTGCGGTTAAATCCTTTGTGTATCCGATACCCAACACACCGAATATCACAATACATTGAAAACATGGTACACGCACATGTTTGGGTTGCATCACTATACAATAAACGAGTTTAAAGAGATCTTTTCACTGAACGGACTCATTGGAATTTTCTGTTTCCACCGCATAAAAGTAGGCTTTTGTACATTATGCTAGCATTGTTTCGAGCATTTTAGTGAGGCAAAAGCATTGAGCATTATTCGAGCATTTTAGTGGCTTTTTTTCCCGGAAAATTAATTTTTTTCTGAGAAACTAAGAAAGAAATTATTTTTTTAGAGAAAATGAGGACTAAAACTCAAAATTCATAGATGATTTTGAGGATTAAGTTTTCTTGGCTGTATTTATGAACTTGTATACGTTGTTGTTGTTGTTGTTGTTACTTGCAACACTTGTACGTTTTTGTAAGTGTAAACAGTTAACACCATGTTAAAAACTTTGAAATTAATTAAAAAACCGTTTATATAATGAGCATTATCCGAGCATTTTAGTGGCTTTTTTTGGGAAGACCGAGCATTTTAGTGGGAAAATTGGATCATTAAGGTGGAGCATTTTAGTGGGGAAACAAAAGCATAATGTACAAAAGCCTACATAAAAGGGCATAAAATGCTTGTGAGATCAGCCGATGGGAATATGTTTATTTTAGGAACAGCCGGTCTGCTTGTGGCTCATTCGTTTGTAAAACATCAAATCTTCTCTTAGGAGAAAAATGTTACATGCGACAATACTATGAATATAAATTATCGGTTAAAATCATGTCTTATTTGCCTTCAGAGTTAGAATTATTGAGCTTCCCTCAAAGAACTTTGTAAGCGCAACAGAACTTCCGTTCCCGGGATGACGTCATACAAGCGCTGAACCCAATCTCCCTATAACTCGGTCGTGAAACAAAATGGGGGCGTTTTTGGTCGTAATTTCGAGACTTAACCGGGGCAAAGAAAGGCGAAGATTCTACCGAATCAATTTTTTTTTCACGGTTGTGCTTCTAATTCAGAGACGAATTATTTAAAATGAAAAAAGAAAAAGAAAATTGGGGGTTAGGGGCACTTAAACAGATGCCAAAAACTCATTTCTCAACCTTAAATCCCTGGTATCAGAATACATATTCTCCTCTCTGTTCCCTCAATATTCCTTCCACTGCAAGTGGGAGAATTTGTTTAAACACCTGAGATGATCATTTCCTTTGTTTTTCAAGTTGTAATATCATGTCATATTGAGAAAGTTGATCTTGGTCAATGATAGCGATTAAAGGGTTAAAGATTGCAAACTCTATTGTCACATGAACATTAGCTTGCGACGTGCAGAACATAAATTGCTAAATGAAAAATATACAAAATTTTATCTGTTAAATTTTATATTTGTGAACACGCTACTAGTTTCCTGCTTCTCTCGCAGTTTCAGCTTGCTCTCCTTTATCAAGGAATTTTGGTTCTCATTCACCCGATATACAAGAATATCGGTAAAATATTAAAAATTACTGAGAAAACCTAGACAGACTAGAAGATCCCCTTCAAAAGAATTTGCATGAAATATAAGAGGAATCTTAATAACTCCCATTTGATATTAATGGCTTCATTTCTTGTGACCATACAATTTGTTTTACAACTTTGTTCTTGTAAAATCAATGGAAGGGAGGTAAATTGCCTTTGGAAATAGCAGGCAAGAAGAGACTCATTAAAACCGGTTAACTTCAACACATCTGTTACGATGTTTATTTTTGGAAAACGGTAGGTCGTAATTTTCTTTTATTTCCTCGTCTTGTTTCGCGACTGTTAGACTTTCCACGCCATGAAAATAAGCTTTGTATGGAATTACCTAAGCAGGCACATGCAAGGTACATTAAAAAGACCTTCAACAAACTTTCAGCATTAGTGGGCAATCGACTATATGTGAATATGTGAATAAATTTGGGTAATGTTCACATGATTTGCGTGATACTTTGGTGGAGAGTTGTTGTGATCCAACGAAATGGTTTGGAAGCATGCATTAAATTGAAACACATATTCCCAAAGATGCCAGTAAAAGCCTTCCAATTTAGATTGTTGTTTGTATTTTTGCTTGTCTTATACAAATGTACACACATTCCGAAAACTTTCGGTTGTGATCACTCATTTCAATAAAATACCGGAAAATTTGAACGCAGCAAGCTATACTGGGCGATCTGCCAGTATTCTTTAAACGAAGTGTTCAGACTAGCTGCAGAAACCTTAGCCAAAGATATTTTACGATAAAATATTTGAGTTTTTGAAGGCTTGTGATTCCAAAGTTCCAACTGTGCTCATTTCGCTCTGTAACCGGATATTTGTCTCCCTCCAAACACAACAAGATTTGACTTTGACTTTTGACTTGAGCTGATATTTTCGCAAACAATACTCGAGTTCTAGTTTGATTGGAATCATGTCTGAATTTTTGAAGTAATCCTTATTCTTTGACCGAAAGGAGCTGAAATTGTCAATCTAGTACAACAATGCTACAAATTATAATATGGAGTGAAAAGCTTACATTTCTACCGCAAGTCAGTTAATTCCAAAGGGTAAGGTTTCCTTTTCTTCAATTGATGTTTATCACTGTGCTTGTTGCTATAAAATTCGTAATTTGCATTCCAACAGTTACATGATAAAACAATTGCTAGTAAACAGTGATATTATATGCACAGAATGATAATTATGCTTTTCGTGATAATTAGAGAGTTATATTGTTCGTCTAAGAGTTCGATAGGCCGACAACTACACGAAAATTCTCCATTTTGTAAAATTTCCCTGTAAAAAGACAACTTCAAAGTGCTCCTTTTAATAACTTTCTTTCAATTTCATTTCTGTCTTTCAACGGCGTAAGTAACGGAACTACTCCACTTAATTGACTTCAACTAAATATTGGAATAAAATACAAACAAAATAACTTACTCTAAAGATGGAGATCGATTCTCTCGGTCGTCGAAAAAGATAGCGACAAAATAACCACCGCAAGTAACACCAACCGCACCGTTAGCAAATTTGTAAGATGATGATCAATTTTCTCTTTTGTCGAAAAAGATAGCAATAAAATAACCAAAACGATGAACACGAACTGCACCGTCACAGAAAACAGCGAAAAGCCTTGAACAGCTGTTGTTTTTAGTGCCAACGAAAACGTCCAAAAAAGAACTCATCTAAATTCATCTCACGAAATGTTCACTCGCTTATCGGAGAAAAAAGTTCAAACATTCTCTTCATTTTCAACAGGCACACTACTATTGCTCGCAATAATAAAGTTTACAAACACAGCGATAAAGGTAAAAGGGAGCGTTATGTGTTTTTCATCTCCAGGAAACAACAGCTTTTATCTTGTTCTGCATTCTTGCGCGAGTCAATTGACGACATAGTGATTCACCCCTCTATGCTAAGACTTTTAAAAATAGCAGAAAAGGCGGTCGTGATCTTCAGTTCAGTTTTTTAAGCCACGCGTCCGTTATCAACCATATAAAGCATCAAGAAACTTTTTTTTTTCTCGCTTCCCTTTTTCTTATCAGAAAAGACTGTGACTCGAATTTCCAGCGCATGCTGAACCACGCACCACTGCACAGAAAGTCCACCATAGTGGAAAGATGTTTTAGAAATTCACGTTCTTTGCTTTTTCAATTTTTTTTTTCTGCAAAAGATGCTTCGATGAGTCACTTCTGGGTTTTCTGACTATATATCGAATTCTAAACTGTTTAATCAGCGTTTTCTCTCTTAATAATGAATCATCATCATCATCGTCATCATCATCATCATCATTATCGACGCATTGTATTAAGAATAGTTTTGGATCAACTTTATGCATATCTATCTGATCACAACATTTAATTGAAGCCACTGATAGTTGGGCCTTTAACATCAACCCTGCAAATATTAAAGCTGTCCGTCCGTTTTTTAGATCTAAAAAATGCTTTCAACACTGTCGACCATTCCATAACCGCCACGCAAAAATGTTTCGTCCAGTGGCTGTCTTTCTGAAACCTGTACCCTTGACCGTGGTATCCCCCAAGGAACTATCTTAGATGCGTTATTTCTTTAATACATCAACGACCTTCCAAACCGCTAAACTAAAACAGAGGCTAAAATGTATGCGGACGACACCCATTTGTCATACGCTAGTAGTAATATGGGCTCCATTCAGTCTACTCTCAATGCAAATGTAAAAAATGGTGGTCACTGCGAATAAACTGACTTTGAACATGACAGAAACCGCCGGAATCCATGTTAATTGGTTCAAGGCAAAAGCTAGGCAATATTCCGGTTCCATCGGCCTTAGAAATCAACACTACTTACTACTCCAATAAATCGGTTCTCTACTACTGAACAAGAGGCCATGTTGGCCTTTACTCGGCCTTCTCGCAAAAGGCAATTAGAAATTGCAATTTGCTACTTCACTGATTCACCCGCGCATTTGTAATATTATGCCAAAGTTAGAATAACAAGATCTGAATTTCTTTCCATATTTTATTTTCACTATTGCATCATGTTCGTCATGAGCAGATAGTAGCACTGCCTTCTCTAATACAACGAATTCTTCAATTACAGTCAACACTGCTTGTGTTATGGTTGTCTAGAAAACGATGACCCAAAACACGATAGAAAACCGACTAAGTAAAAAACGATGACCCATAAAAACAATGAATGATTAGTGGCTTTTGTCTGCTTTTGATCCCAGGAGTATTTTTCCTCAGATAAGTCCGCTAGCTTCCACTAAAGACCATTACAGAACGGAGGTTTTTTGGCAAAACGTTACTGGAATCTTGGTGAAATGCGAGAAGAAAAAATATTCAGCAGGGTGAAAATGTTTGCTGAAATACGTCACTTGAAACAGAGACATTGCTAAAGAGAGTAAGGTTTCTGCAGCCAGCTCTATAGTTGGATTTCACGTCACGCAATTTAAAAATATAATCGCTTATCATTCAAAAATCATGTCAAGAAATTGAGATATTGTACAAATATAGTAAATAAACTACCTGTAATAGTCTCAGGAGTGTGTGGTATCCCGTTCTTGAGTTATTCAGCAAAATGTACCCCTCAAAATTACAGCTGTTTAGTATGTAGAAGCCACGGGCACGATGTTCAGTTTGGCTATGTTAAAACCTTTCGTCGCGCTGTTGAACTTGCAAACAATCCTAATTGACACTTCTGTCTACATATTAGTTGTTCACAGTTAAACAAAAACACAAGGTGAATCGTCATTTTAGCGTTCGTGATGTTAACATGCTGTAACATGGCGGCCTTCGGTACGGTGGCCTTGTTTTCAGGGGCACCCAACGACAAGTTTTGGTAGACATCTGTTCGGTGGAGGGTAATTCGCCTTGGGCTTTCGGCGTCGATTAAATAGTGCACTCGGATTTTCGTAACTAAAACGTGACCTAACAAATTTGCAATTGGGAAATCACAGCCCCTGAGGTTTTCGGAAAGGTCGTAATTGCTGTTTTTGGCAGTCAAAAACGTCAACTGGCATTTCGGAAAGAAAATAATTTCCCTAGATAGTTCGTGGAAAGTTTATTTCAGCTTGCATTTTCTTAAAGGAAAATTTTGTTCCCTAACATTTTCGGGCAACTAAAATTTCAGCTAGGGAATCCGAACAGATAAACTTCTTCTAGCTTATGAAAAGACCACTTTAAACAGACTTCAAACACCATAACGTACTCAAAAAATGCCTTTCTACGGCTTTTGGTTGATTTGGCTCGTTGGGTGCCCCTGTGTTTTGTGCAACCTCGTCCCCAAGGCCTTCGAGAGGTACTGCTAAATTTAGCTTACGCTTGCGAAGAAACGCCAGAGGTGAGCTTTGTGGATGAAACACGACGACAAAGAATAAAACGGCAAAGAAGAACGAACGACATTTTCAAACTCGGCCGACTTACGGCTGAGCAATAACTCGGAGTCCCGAAGGGAGGGGTGATACTCCCTTTGATGGCCTATACGGGGATGTTCCGCCTGAAAGGGGTACATTTTCCACGCTTCAGGTATATGAAATGGTAGCGATTTCACGAGTCCAAGTATATGAAAGGGTAGGCAAATCTGTCCTGACTTAGGTATTTTGAAGGGCCTTTCATTAAAATATTTCGCACACACATACCTTGACTGTACTGTTCCAGCGGGAGTTTTACGAAAAGGGTACCTTTTCTACCAAAAATGCTATATAAAAGTATAAGGGGTCGGACCTCGGGCGGAGCCTCCCCGTAATAACTTTTTTTAGTAGCCCTCCCCCAGATCAGAGTAGTTTGATGTTTTGAACGCTACTTTGCTATCTGCCATATATCGTGAATTAGTAAGAAAACATTTTGGATTTACTCAGTTCTTTGGAACACTGTCAAGATGAAAAGAGTTCAAATAAAGAAGCCACCATACCTTTCAACTTAATTTAATGGCGTATTAAAAAAAAATACAATCACTTAAAGACTACATGTTACTTCTTTACGTCGACTGTTAATATAATTTAATTTGTTTCTCTACACTATAAATATGAACTGTTACAACAGATAGAATACCAAGACCCGGCTGATCTGATCCTGTCCTAGTTACTTCTACCTGCCACTGCAGACTGATTAGTGTCATATTCACGTTTCCTTAGTAGTGGTCACAACTGTAACAAGGACTAAAGACAATAATACACTTTAATAATAGTTTTGATTTCCTCTGCAGTGTTTCACAACGTTTTATTCCAGCAAAACAATTTCACCTGGCTCAACATCCTTAAGGCTGGTTTTTACTAGAGAAGGAGTTGGAGTTGGAATAGTAATCGGAAACTTTACGAATTATGATCTTGTGAAAATTAAACAACATAGTAGTAAGCATTTCATCCGCTTCTCCTTACGACTGTCGTTTATGATCCAGTGTAAACAGGATTGTTGGAGTCGCAAGCAGAAGCGGCAGAAGCAACCAATAACAATGCTCTTTCTTTTGTTGTCTTAATGATCACGCGATTGTATATTCTTCCGCTTCTGCTGTCGTCCCTGACACTCAGTTTTCACAAGTTCGTAAGTCGGAATCTGGAAACGCAGCATCAAAGAAGAATCTGAGAAATTGAAATGCAACTGATTCAATCCAGCTAACAACTCGATTGCTTGGCTTTTAATAAGTCGTTGGTGCTCTTACGACTCCGACTCTATCATTAGTGAAACCAGCCTTCACCACATTGACTTTTGCCTAAACTAATCTGTGGTGCGTTCCTGCCACGAGCTCACAGTAACTGGAGACATTTTTCTTGTATTCTTCTATGTGCTGTCCAAATACTACCACAGAATAGACATCTTACTTTGTTGTGGCCAATGCCTACAATCATTCCTCCCTTTCTAAAACGATTTTATGTCCTCTCTCGTTTTGCTAAGAAAATTCATGAGACTTATATTTCACGCCTCCGCTTTTAGACAAGTTGAACGTTCTGTTCCTGAACTGGAAGTAAAATAAAAATGCTTCCTTAACAAGAGTCCTTCACTAGGAATTTTGTTCTTGTAACGTTTTCCCGCGAGAAATGACATTTCTTACACAATCCTTCACGACTGACCACTGTCTATGAGCCAGCAATCCGTTGCTTTGTTCTATGCATTTTTCGCTTTCGGTTTTTCCTGGCAAAGTTTTCTCTCTGATGAAGTCCCCAAGATGTTTGAAAATCTCCTCTTTCTCTTCTTTTGTCCAGAGATTATGCGGCTTCCTTTTCTTGTGCGCACCGGCAACGCCTTATTAGAAGACAGAAATATCAGAGATATTACTGCTGACAACATTACAAAGTTTTTTTTCACAGGGGGACAATAATATCATTGAATGCACTTCAAACCAATAACACAGACAATAAATCAAGTTGGAATCATTCCCGTTCTCCATACGACATAATAAGACATAATAATAATAATAATAATAATAATAATAATAATAATAATAATAATAATCATAATCATAATCATAATCATAATCATAATAATCATAATCACCATCATCATCATCATTATCATCATCGTCATCATCACTTTATTAAAGTTTCAAATCAAAATGGAAATAGGTAAGCACAGAAATGTTAGCCAACGTACCAATGTTCTCTTTGCTCCGCCCTATTTTGTTTCTTAGTCATACCTGTTGAAAAAATAAAGCATGATCAAAGCAGCAAGACCACAGTCCTGTTTCGTCAATTTGAAAGAAAAAACTTCATCTGACACTGCAACCTTGAAGGCTGTAAATAGCGACAACTCAAAGTTGTGTAATTGCTCTGAGGTTTCTTCCTGGCATTGAACTTAAATTTGCTGAACCAGACAGACAGTTCAGGGCTTGATCATTAGTAGAAACGTGCATCACACAAACCATTCGGTTTTGATGCTGATGCCCCATGTGATTTCCTAGAATTAACTGATCGTTGCTGTAAAGAAAGCCAGTAAACAATAAATGAGGGAACACTGGACCCCTTCAATTGAAACAGGCATTTAGTTAAAGGTGGCTCTAAATGGTTTCGTTATTTTTAAACACCAAATCTTTGATGGATCGATGCTTGCATAATTTTTCGTTGGTCTCCTCGAACAAGGTGTCAAAAAATTTACCAATTATTACCATACCATAGTAACAGTACAGCCTCTTAGAAACACACTTAATTTTGGCTTCATGCGCCTGTAACTCAAAAACGAGTCAGACGACCCCGTTTTTTATCATTGAATTGCAATCAGCATATCAAGATTCATCTTTCTGCAAGGTTTTAAAAACTCTGTACATAGGGTTCAGCCTCGACCTTCCAGCGGGAAGTGCAGGACCTGTGTACTCTAAGGTAAAAAGGGGGAAAACACGCATTTAAACAATAAATGAGAAACACCACTGACCTGACAGTTTTCCTGCTGATGTGGACTATGTTGTACAGCATCAGTATCATTGTATTCTCCTGATCCAGAATCCCTGGAAACATGGTGATCTTCTAGGAATGGAACACCAGGACGAAATAAATTCATCTACCAATGAGAAGAGGAAACTGCATATCATTATTTTTAAAAAAAACGGGCATTTGCTACGAAAGCAGCAACATACACTGTACTAAGATTGAAAACACAAAATTCTTTCTTCCAGAGCAAAATCACACTTTTAAACACTTGAATATAAACTTAAAATACAGTGTAAAAAGTTATGATGATACATGTATATTGGTCAAAAAAGGTGCATTACAATTATCTCAACAGAAGCAAGCACCAAGTGCACACTTTCAAATCTCTGGACATGTTATAAAGAAAATAATGTACAAACAAAAATAAGTCGGGGGGGGGGGGGGGGGGGTAGAGTGTCATCAAATTTCATCATTGACTTTTGGTTTGAAGTGTTGCCCAAATGTCTAAGAAGCTCTCGGACATTCAATAAAAGAAGCAAAAAACTTGTCCTTCGTACGTTGTTGAGTAATGCAAGCACTTGGGAATTTTTAAGAGGTGCGCAAGAAGCACTCCCCAGGGTTCATGGCCTCTCTAGACGCTTCTCTTGTGTTCTGAAAATTTCTCGCATACTTATGTATAATTCAATATACCATTCTCTTTTTGCACTGATGTTTCAGGTGCTGCCCTTGATTTGAAAGAAACAATGCTGTTACCATGACGCCAATAGAGAAAATAATAATTATCCTTCCAGCCGTTTTTTCAGAGTAACCTGAAGAACTGTTGAAAGCTGTTTTAGCAGCAGGTCAAAGGGGAAGAAAAAGCAATAAAGCATAAATAACTAAGTATTATTTGATTTTGCAAAGGAACTTTACACAAACCATGGGACAAACACAGAATGTCCACTCACCCTTCCTTGTTGTTGTCTACTGAAACTATGTGGCTCCATACCAGCATCAATATCTTCATCTTATTCAGAATCCCTGTCATCTCAATTAATGAAGCATAAGGAATGGAACAGCAAAATAAAATAAATGAAGAGGACAGGGATCATTGGAGTTATGTACACTACTTCAGCAGTACTGAAAATAGTCTGAAAGATTCAGGCTTGTACGGGGGTTGGAGCCATGACCTTTGCGATACCGGTGCAGTGCTCTACCAATTGAGCTAGCAAGCCAACTGGGAGCTGATCATTTTGTTGGTTCATATTATAATAACAGTAATAATAATAATAATTAATAATAATAATAATAATAATAGCAAAGTAGTTGTCAGCGCATTTAAAATTCTCAATGCCCTTACAGCGGGGAGTTCATAACATAGGTGTGAGTGATAAATATATTCACAGTCATTTAAAATAAAAATAAGTTGAGTCTCCAAGAGGCAAAGGTCCAATAATAGCTTCATCTCAAAAGAATAATACTAGCAAGTCTCCATTGAAATTATTACCCTTCATTCTGAGGGTGTCCTCTTAACAGAGGTTCCACTGTGGGTAACTCAATGAGCAACAACTGACAGTTGGTTCCTTTGGTAAATTTAATAGTCGCACATGATGAAATCACAGCATCACTTTATAACTTAATGTTGTCACTTTACTTGCCAGAAAATACTTAACCTGCATCAGAAGCCCTGACTAAGGATTGAATTTGGGTTTCCTGATGGCAAAACACCTTTAAACCTACCTGCAATTGAATCAATGGCTCTGTCCAGGTCAATAGCATCTAGGAATTTCCCAGCCCAATACCTTGTCTTTCCCTCATCAACCGTGGTAAGGATCTTTCCAATTTTGCAAGCTCAATGGTTGATTCATGTAGCCTGTAATACTCCCTGTGGACAGAGATTTCATGGCCTAAATGGCGAGCGAACCAATCAAGTTCATTCTCCTGAAGGTCCACGATTTGTGATACAGTAGCTACATATTTTTGAAGCCTGGTACTTGTTACAGCTTCAGGTTTTTCCAGGTTTAACACATTACTAGTGATGACCTTCTTTATGAATGCACTCCCATGGTCTCAAATGACCTAATGAACCACTTCCAGTTGCTGCAAATAGGGAGGGGTTTTCTTGATTAATGCCAACTTCACTTCGTTGATTGTTTCTTTGACCTCCTTTGTTAAAAGTAGTGGCACCTTCTGACCCCTCTTTCTCTTAATTTCAACCTACAAAAAAATAATTACATGAAAAATTATTACTAGACTTGTGCAAGTGGCCACTAAAGCCATTGATGTTTTCCTCTCTCCTTTCTCCTCCATACAACCACTTTCCTCTCACTGAGAAACAGACAGACAGGTGTGGGAGAAAAGTGATTACACAATCTTGACCTCTTCCATATTTAAGAGTACTTAACAATACTGCAACAAAAATAGAAGTTTCATGATCCAAACGGTCCCAAACTGAAGTCAACAGTTACATTGTACATGTTTTTTGAACAACTGGCATACATGTACTTCAACTGTCTTTCCAGCCAGCCTTTCATGACATCTTTATGTGTATATCTGTTGTGGTTGAAATTTTATTTTGGTTGAAATTTATTTTAATCCAGTTTACTTTTTTCAAACTAGTTTACTTTTTTCCAACCAGTTTATTATTTTAAAACTGGTTTGTTCTTATCAGCTGTCTAAAAAGGGCTTTTAATTTTGGGGTGTGGTTGAAAAAATGGGGGATGGAAAAAAATTTTTTTCTTTTTTTTTTTTGGGGGGGGGGGGGGGGTTTACAAAAAGAATTTAACAACATTTTTTTAAGATTAGTTTTTTCTTTCTTTTAACCCCCCCCCCCCCATTCACTGTACCACTCCCCCTATTCCCACATTCAGCCACACCCTGCCATATGACACACTTACACTTATGGGAGTTTGAACTGCCAACCTCTGGATCAGAAGTCTTGTACCCTATCCATACACCACACTGGTGACTGATGCAAATTAACCCATATTAATTAATTTTGTTGATATCCTGACTTTTACATCTCAGACTCCTCTCTACCAAAAGTTTAATTTATTCATAGGTCCCAACTCTATCTACCATCTTATCTGCAAGGCTTCTAAGCTATTTTCAAAATGGCAGAAGCCATAGAAGAATACTGCATTGATAAAGAGTAGTTTTGCCAGAAAATAACTGAGTTAATGAACAAACCAAAATTTCTGCCTCACCACTTAATGAGTAGCCAAAAAACAGAGAAATGGCTAAATGATAGACATTATACAGCAAAATAAGTCAAAGAGTTGTCAATGAGTTTTTATTACCTACAATGCATGGAAATACATTGTGAGCAGAAGTCAATTACTGCCAGATTGAAACCTGTATAGAGACCACTACAAAGTGATGTTTTCTTCAACCTTATTGAAATAGACTTAATGGCTTTCAGAAATTGTGCCTGCAAATGTTCCAATCCACACACTTGGCTCATGTCAGTGAGAGATCACCACACAAAGTTTGTCAGCGCTTATCCCCTGCATAGTATTAGACAGCTACTACTGAAATCCTGGCGCTCTGAGAGAGTACTGTAACACATACATAGATAACCTGTGTAACTTAACCAAGGCTGTGCTCTAGCAGAGCCCGGGGCCCTAGCGACTTACTTTAATTTGCCTTTGGGTGACAAGGAAATCTTAATTTTTTCACACAATTATTATGCTGGGCACCCTGGATTTCAAAGGTTCAGAGTTTTGGGCTCCCAAAAAATTTCCTTAGAGCACAGCCTTGTTAACATCATGTGAGATTGTAAAAAGGTAATTTAGGTTGTAAATTAAAATGATGTAATACAACAATAGAATACAAGGGTGGCCACAGTTTAACAACTCTTGTATTATGTCAAGTGGCCAACTGATTACTGTAACATGTAAAATGTCTGAAGTACAATTTACAACTTTAAAATTGTTACCATTAACTAAATTATCCATTTCTTGAATTATTTAATAAATTATAACTGGTAGCTGGCATGACCAAAGATGAGTTCTGATAAAACAACATACAGGCTTTGTAGTACAAACATAATAATTGAAGGCCTCGGTGCATAACCATCCTATGTCGAATTTTGGGTTGTTTTTCGATTTTGCCGGGATTTGCCCGAATTGTTGCATGTAAACTGCAATTCGATTGAAAGAAGATGTAATGCAACTTGCAAACCACTCCCATGGAAGGTTGGTTTCTTGGTGTACGTAAGAAAAAATGCATTTCTGGATTCTGGATGAATCAGTCAAAAAAATACCATACAATGTGTTTCCACCGAATTGCAGTTCACATGCAGAAATTCAGACAAATCCAAGCAAAATCGAAAAACGACTCAATATTCGACATAGGATGGTTATGCTCCGAGGCCTTCAATTATTATAATGTTGTGGTATGCAATTTACTTTGTGTGAAATTATTTCATACCTTTTGTCTCCTATGAATGATTAGGGTTAGGAGACAAAGGAATAAATTTCATACCACAACATATTATTATACAATAACATTAAAGCATAGTCTCCCTAACCCTTCAATAAAAGCTAACCATTTAAAATCAGGGTTTAGGCCTACATGTAAAATAATAAGATCAGTGCCTAAACCTACCCCCTAAACCCAATCCTTAACCCCCTAACCACTAACCCTAACCCTTTATTTAATGTTTTTGTGTAACTTTTTGAGGTACATGCCATATCATCTCCATACTTGGGCCGCATATGGCCCATATCAACAGGTTTGGTATAACCGGAAATACATGTAAATATCTCCTTTCAAATTCTTAAGACATATCAGTGTTGTATGCATGTACCCCAACACATTTTCCCCAAGCTTTTTAGCTCTTGAGTCAGTCGGTTCACTTTGGTTTTACTTGGCCAATGAGGCTTGACTTGAACTACAGTCTTATGTTCATTTTCAGACTCTTCAGCTACTCGATCATTAATCACAGGCCTAACAGGAGAATTGGGAATTACACGGCATTAGAAGGCGTGGGGAAGACCTTGATGAGTGTTGAAGATAGCTTTTATAGCAAGGAGTCACGATTGTTTGGCCAAGAAGAAACAGATACATCAAAGAGAATTTGTTTCTCAGGAGAAGCCGATGCTCCTGTTTTAAAAGATTTGCGACGGTAATCTTCAAAAATCTCCTTGTCAATTTTTCACAAGTTGTTGGGAAGTCTATGTCAGTTTTGCACTGAGTTTCCTGAGACACTTGTTTTAAAATATAAGCTGATGTTGGATCCACAGTGAACTGAAGAGAAAGAATTTCTTGCTTAACATTACATGTACATGTAAATGCTCTGTGACCTTGCACAAGATTTCTGTCGCTCAACTTTTCGATGACTTAAAATCACAGTCCATTTTAAATTTAAAAAAAATTTGGGCGGCATAATGCATGCATACATTATAAAATCTGTTTTAGAAAAGACCAATCAGAGTTTGCCTGAACAAAGACCACTATCTGACTACCAATCACATTTCTTTCCCAAGATCCTGGGAAAACAGCAGGAAACTGGAACATGATTAGCAACACTGTTTCGCAGACATCCCTTTTCCGCATGCATCAAAGGAAATAGGAGACGTCTGCACGCAGGCTACTCTTTGTTGTAATACCAATAAAACACTGTGACATACATGTACTGACACAAGTTGTCCAATAATATAAAAAAATGTTTGGGTAATTTTAGCAACTTTCTTTCATGATGCAAAAGATTAACCATGACCTCATAATAATTGTTGTGGACGGCATTGAAATAAAGAAAAAGAATGAAAAAAGTACTGTTTTGGAAAGATGTCTTCCACAGTACCTTCAATTTGGCCATTTGAAAGTGTTATTTTCAAAGGACGGCAAAGAAATGCACCAAAATGTAAATGAACATGTAGATCTGAGCAAATTTGTTGTGGACGGCATTGAAATAAAGAAAAAGAATGAAAAAAGTACTGTTTTGGAAAGATGTCTTCCACAGTACCTTCAATTTGGCCATTTGAAAGTGTTATTTTCAAAGGACGGCAAAGAAATGCACCAAAATGTAAAATGAACATGTAGATCTGAGCAAATTATTAATGCTATCAACAAAATTTGTCACAAAAATGTAAAAGATGACCTAAAACAGCTGTCATTGTCCTTCAATTTTCTCAACACTTCTTGAACTATAAAAATCGTTCTGAGGTCCTAGTTTCTCTCATGGTATGAAAAGAGATCACTTTCGGAAGCTGATTATTGTCACGGGCTGGTTAACAAAATGTGGCTATAAGCAAACTGCGGAATATCTATGGTCGAGAGCTCAACTGAGTGTAGGGAAAGAATCATTCTTCATTTTTTGAGTTTCCCCTATTATCTCGTTTTTTTTTTTTTTTGCCAGAGTGGGTTTTTAAATTGTTGCGCAAGAATTTAATTATCATTCTTGCAGTCAGGTAATCAATGCTTGGTGGCATTTGGCTGCATTGAGGTTTTCCATCATCCAAATCTCTTTTAACTTATGAAAACCACAATGAGCCCTTTTGATATGGACACTCCGACGTATAACCGGGCACTTTGGCATGTCCCTTATTGGTGTCCGTATTAACAGCGTTCCACTGCACTCATGAAACCTAAAGTGCTGAATCAATACCTAGAATCAAACCCTATATTTCACATTGAGCAGCTATATAACTTACAGCACCTACACCATTATTAAATTAAATCTAATCATTTAATCTTTCTTACCAATGAATGCCCTATCATTGGTTGCAATTCATCATCACTTTCATGGTACAATGTAGGCATGACCATCTAATTACACAAACAAAGAACAAGACAATGGGATGGCCTATTAACTGTTCTCCTCTTCAGACTCCTCAGTTTCCACTAAGTATAAATGTGGTGGGGATGCTAGATAATCCCTATTGATCACTCAAGAGAAACCCTGCAGACCCCTCACAGGAAAATTTAGTCACAACAAAAATAGCAACTTTGAAATCTGAAATAACTTACATGTATGCAAACAAGGAGAAACAATGCCAATTATTGACATCCAATCAAAGGGACAAAATTTGCAGCCCAAAATTTTTGGCATATTAAATTCTGCTTATTGATAGTATCACAAGCTGGTACCTATCACGTACAATGTAATATACTACTGTAAGAACATGAAGGGTGGAAATGAGGAATAATAATAGCTCATCTTATTCAAATCCCTTCTGGAGCTCAGATTTTTTTCCAGGGTTTCCATTAAATTGATGTTACATGCATTTCTTTCACGTTGTTAAGTTATTGCTGTTGGTAATGTGGCATAAAATGGATTGTCTCCAGGAAAAATTAGCCGTCTTCTGATTTCTAATAAAGAAATTTAAATTAAGCTAAGGCTTATCATCAGCATCAGCAACACAGTGTCATTAATATTACTGTACCTCCAAGTAAACTCAGATTTAAAGTGTTACATCCTGCTGGACATGTCCTGCTTCATCACCTTGCACCACCATGCACCTCTGCAAATTAACAACAAATGTTTAGTTAAGCCCTGGCCAAACAGTCTCACAAGTAGCCACAAGTTGAAAACTTGAGTCTAACTGTGCCCGTTTGCCCAGGGCTTGTGCGCATGCACTTCTCTTGGCTTGCAATGCTCGCCATTTGGCCACCCAGCTTACCCAGTCCTCACCATCAAAGCAAGTACCTTGGCAGCACGCAATCTCATACCCAGAGTCCTCAGGTTCTTTGGTTAGCAGGTGGACACCCAGAGAGACTATAGGGTAATTGAATTAAAGAACCTTTTTTTGATTGGCCGTATTTATACTAGAGATGACCTTAGCGGGTAGACGACCTTAGCGCACCAAAGCGGCTAAGGTTGTCTAGTATAAATTCGAGAAAAAGGGGAGACGACCTTGCCGTCCGACGACGACTGAAATTAAGGGCATCTGATCGATGACCTTAACGCGTAAGGACGTCTGGTGTCCTCTAGCGTAAGGACGAGACAACCTTAACACAAAACTTGCCTAAGACCTCAACCTGAAACCAAGGCTAAAACAAGATGGCGGTTGCCACGAAGACTTTTGGGAATTAGGAGTAGAAAGTGGACGGAAGAGGAACTGAAACAGTTCGCAGAGGTTGTTGCTGAAGATTTTGCCTTTGATTTGGAAACTTTGGCGCTTAAAAAGTTGTCAAATGACCAAATTTTCAACAACATCAAAGAACAGCTCGATGCGCGTTTGGAAAAATTGGAAAACAAAGGCCCGGCAAAGGCACCAAGAAGAAAGGAGGGAACGAAAGAGCTAGGATCGATACCAGTATTGGAAAACTCCGGAAAAAGTACAAATGGATGAAAGCTGAGTGGAAAAAAATCACCGAAAGAGTGAAATCCGGAAGCGGGAAATCCCCTGTGCAAGAGCCCGAGTGGTACAAAATTATGAATCCAGTCTTCTCTGAAACACACGCTAAACTAAGTGTTGCAACACGTGGCGGTGACATTGAATCAGATTATAGTAGTCCGGACGAGGAATTGGACTAGGTAAACAGTGGGTCAACGTTAGAGGAGGAAGATGAAGAAGAAGAAAGGGCATTGAGTTCAAGGTAGCTCAGGACTGCTTCTATTGTATTTAGGGTTGTTCTATCCATGTTGTGAAGGCTGATTTGGACGGTACAATTTTCAACTACAGTGGTTGTATGAAACCTGCTGATAACATGACTTGGCTCTGAACAGACTGCACAAGTTCTCTTACGACTGACATAAGGGAATTGTAGGCTTGATTAAGACTGCACAACTTGAGTTCTAAGCTGACACGAATGTTCGCATACGACTGTTGTATGCAAACTTCATATTGTCCTAAATTGGCTTTATCTAACCAATGATTCCCTATATAGCACATCATCCATTATTCCTCAAGCCCAAATGGGCTCTCAGTCAATA
>JAEMWC010000866.1:330000-362500 GCA_016490735.1 Pachyseris speciosa
CAAGGACTCTGGGTATGAGATTCGACAGCATGGGACTAAGCCCGTAGCTTTAAATTATTTTTTTTTTGCGAGTTGTATTTTACTTGAGAGGAAACAAAAATATTTATCTACCCAAGTTCAGCTTTCGGCTACTTGCTACTACTTGACCGGGATGATAGTCATGATAAGAAGAGATAACGTTGAAATAAATGTTATACATGTAAGTACAAGGATGTTATTCTGTGCACATTTAATAATTTAAGTTTGTTTGTTTGTTGGAAGTCAATGACCGTGAAAGTAAATTAAAATCATGATACTGACTAAAATCAAATGCGCGGCCGCGAAATTTGACACGTGGAAGGAAGGGATTTACATTGTATATTAATAAAAATTGTGAATGCTCTCACATTTCTAGCCTGTGGCCAGTGGACTTGAAACACGTGAACTACGTAGGGGAAAACTTGACGTTCATTATGAATCTAATGGATGTTACAAGTCTTTCTGATGGTCCCATCATAGAATTAATTAGAATCATAGAATTAATTAGAATCATAGAATTAATTAGATGACTACAGATTCAAAGCTTGTTAGCCAATCGTCTGCGATGTCGGCCTTGCAATCAAAGAATGGCATTCGTAGAAAGAAATCAAAACAACGTCAACAGATATTTACATGTATGGTGAGTTGCCTGAGTGTACTGTTATGCAAGTGAACAAAATTCCGCATCACAACAATGCTACAGTACATGTACATTCGTCTTGATTTCTGCTGTTAAGAATAATATACACCAGAATTGCAAAGAGTTCACCTTACAAATTGCCTTGTTTTTAGACAGGACGATTAAGCTAAAATCCTGGCGGGAATGACAAAGAAGACTGTTGGAAACGTGTTCGCTGTCCTTAGACATTATTCCACTAAGGACCTCGAGGACAGGCCCATCATTCCATTCGGTGGCAATGTATGCATGGTGAAGTGCGACGAAAGCCAGGTCAAGCACAAAGCAAAAGTAAGTCACTGCTTAACCATGCGACATTTTGCTGTTGCTTTGCTTATTTTTATTTTAAAATTGGTTATACTGTTTTTCTTTTTTCTCCTCTTTAATTAAACAATGTTAAGATATCTAGTTATCATTCGGGCAAATACGTTCAGACCCTTCCCACCCCTCTGAAAAAATTTCCCTGTATGCCCATGACAAATACTGTAAGATGGCTAAAGAAGTTGAATTATCCGCACAATTGTTGTTCCCCTTTACAGTACCAATGAGGACGAAGGGCAGGAAACGACGCTTGGGTATTTGGGCTACTCTGTACAGAGAATAGTCCATGCCGAGGATACTTCAATTTAAAAATCTGAATTATTACTTGCCCAACAAGGTGAATGGACCATGTGAAATGCCCACTGTCAGAGGCAAACTGCTTCAACGATTGAGACCAATGAAGCAAGGAAAAACTTGAGTGAGGCAACCAAACAGAATTAAAACTTTCCCAGCAAGGTGGCAAATAAACCAAGTAAATCACCTACAGAGGTTCTGCGCTGATGAATACCAGTACTTTCAGTAATTCTTATCATGCTATTACATGTATGACATTGGATGGATATATGATGGCCTTGTTTAAACAAAGCAAATGCAAAGTGCATAATTCAAATTGTAACAAACCTCCAAATAAATTTGCATAACAAAGTTTATGGCAAGATCAATGCAAAGAGATGACAGCCTGAGCAGATTAAGTGCAGCTTGCACAGCTTGTATGGATGGATATATGATGGCCTTGTTTAAACAAAGCAAATGCAAAGTGCATAATTCAAATTGTAACAAACCTCCAAATAAATTTGCATAACAAAGTTTATGGCAAGATCAATGCAAAGAGATGACAGCCTGAGCAGATTAAGTGCAGCTTGCACAGCTTGTATAAACATGCAAGAGAAGATTGCGCTATTATGTTCTAAAATCATCGCAACTTCAACAAATTTTTCTAACAGCTAGAATCTTATCGAATGTGTAAATGTTTGTAGAACAATTTTTTTTTCTGCCATACTTCACTAACACAATTAATAATATACATGAAAAAATTTCTCAATTCTGATTGGCTAAGAGAAATGCAGTTTTTAGGAAACACCGGTGCAGAAAAAAGGTAATTCGGTGCAGAAATAAGGAAATACAGTGCAAAACAAGGTAAAAAACTGAGGATTCTGATTGGTTGATAAACAAAGGCGCTGCGATTGAGCCAATCAAATGCGGCCTCTGAATGGCGCAAAGTCTGAAGAGCTGCAAGCGACTCTGCGAGCCAAAACAATGGCTGGCTTTTTGAGCAGGTTTTCTTTCTTCGTGATCGCAATAACAACAGAGAAGCTGCAAAACAACTCTAAAAAGGAGAAACGGCTGCGAAAAGCACTGTATTTTAGCCGTCTGTTTGGAAACAGTGGTGTCCAGAGAAGGGAATTACCGACGTAATTGGAATTACGTGTCCGTTGATGGAGTGACGCTGAGATTAATAAACAAACAAGGACAAACAAGACGAAGATAACGAACTAGAAAGCCTGAAGGTAATGATTACAGCGCTTGATAGACACTTAGCAAACAAAGTAGCCTTATAGCTATAGCCTGTAATTGTTTAGCCAGTTTTCACAGCTACAGTGCAGTGCAGAAATAAGCGACCCAAAATACGCGTGTGACACGCGTCTACCCAAATTGCGCATACGCGTCTGCGTATTTGACACGCGCATCAAATGCGCGCATACACCGATGCTCATTAGTATGTATGAGCTAGCTCATTGTTCCTTTATTGTTCTTATTTTATTGTTTTTTTCATTGGGCTTTTATTCCAAGGCAAAAGCTATTTTCGTTGGCTGAATTGTGTCAATGTCACAACAAACTACCGGTAAGCGGGTATAAATTATTAACGAAATGTCTGGCGCGACAATGGACATTATTTTTCCAATGAATAACAAATACAAAATAACTGACATTTTCTCACGAAGTAAAGGATAAATGATCGAGCCTTTACTCGTTCAACCTTGCTGAATTAGAGCTAGAGTCGAGTTCAAAAGTAGAGCGACATGAAGAGACAATAATCAACATACTCACGAGGCAATTTGCTTGCTACAAAACAGCCTTGGAATGTGTGTTGCATCAAAATCCATTTCGTTGCGAACAAAAGAATTTAAGAAATCAAAACACATTTACTTTCATTGAAAGTCAAATACGACTGTTGTAGAAATTATTGCTTTATCAAACCGAACGCGCGCTCACATCGGCAAATTTTTGTCACATGCTAGGCAACCAGTAATCTGAGCTTGTGAATGTCGTCTTGCCGTCGTCTCGTGGCGATTTTTGTTATGAAGTGGTCACGCCGCAGATTTGTATTGCACGTTTTTGGTTTTCATCTTTGCACGATGAGGTCAATGAAAATGAGGGAGCAAGTGAAGTGTGCTTTCATTTGAAATGAAAATGTATGAACAGTGTTTGTTGATGCAGTGAATTCGCACGCCCATTGTTCTAGATCGGTGTTACGAAAACAATCGCCGGCTGGTATTGCATAGTTTCGCAAATTATGAACTGGGAACCGTGTCACATTCCAAAACAACTATAATTGCAAAATAAATGTAGCGAATTGCGACCGCAGTGTTGTTACGAAACCATGTCAACAATGTTTGTAATTTGCAGTCAAACTTCCGACTTGGCAGTTCATCGAAAAAGCCGGTCGAACTCGTCGGTATTCAGTGGCGGTGAAAGCTCGAAGCAAGTGGAATATATAATAAAAACAAGACACCGCGGCAATAAAACAACAATAAAATTGTAGTTGTAATCGTAGTTTCTCTCGTTAGTTTTTTCACGGGGTTCATCTTTTTCTGTTTTCGCGGTAACAAGAGAAGTAAATAAGATTCACTCACGATGATCAAGAAAGAAAAGTTGATCTCCACAGCAAATCATCGAGTATAAAACTGATCTCTTTGTCGAATGTTCCGGCGTTTTGAGGCTGGATTTAAATATTCAATTTTGTTGTGTGATGGTAACTTGCCTTTTGTTTTGCGGAACAATTAACCACAAAGCAAAGGTATAAGCCTGAATAACAAAAGTAAACACGCGCATCAAATACGCGTGTCGACACACGCATTTCAAGACGCGTATACGCAAAAAACGTGCGTGCCCCTTGCGTGTGCGTAGGACGCTTATTTCTGCACTGCACTGTAAAAACGCTTTAAAAACATCGAGAAAACTGTTGTTTTGGTTCACCTTAGCTTCGCTGCGTTGCTTCTGCATCGTTAAGAAGCTACAGTGTATCTCGCAATTTTTTCATGTATATTATTAATAAGTAATCACATGATTTTTCTCGTGCAATTTGGAATAAATAAGTACTTGTAAATTTTTTCAAAGACCACAAATTGCACTCGCCCTACGGGCTCGTGCAATTTTGTGAGTCTTTGAAAAATTTTACTCGTGCTTATTTATTCCAAATTGCACTCGAAATCATGCGATTACCTATACAAAACAACGCCAGTGTGTTAGAAGAACTTTGGCCTGTTTTGTTGCACACTGGACTTAAAGGAGTGCCCGGCTGGGCAACAAAATAATAATTTCTAGCATTCACCAGAGTTCACCCAAACATTAGCTAGTTGCGTTAGGGTGCTGCCAGAGCACAGCCTTGACTGGATATAGGCAAAGGTGACTGTACGGGGCAGCACTTCACTTCCTATTGGAACCACTAAAACTGTGAAGCTTGTGGGATGTGGCTAATGGTGTGACAAGGATATCTCAGTCACAAATGGCTGCTAATACTCAGGCTCAAAGCTCAGGAGTGATAAATGCCTGCTACTACAAGGCCTTAGCTTAGAACTTAGAACATAAATTTGTGAGGTACTCTTAATTTTTTCTTATTATAGCATTAGTCATGACACTCACTTTTGGGGTAGGATTTCTCCCTCCATTAATTAGCTCCAAGAGGTCGCTTGAGTTGGGAAGAAAAAGGGCTGAAGCTCTTTTCCACTGATTCAACCGCTGTCACGAAAGCACAATGACGTTGATTAATAACGCTGACCTAAACGTCAACAAATGTCGAACTGCATCGATTTTATTCACGTTCACCTTTTTGATGTTGTGTAGAGTTCCATTGATTCAAATACTAGGACAGCCATTATCCTTGAATCGTCGTTTTCTGGACGTTTCCTCCATCGATGCCACGATGTGGGTAGCAATCCAGCAAAACCGCAAATACTGAAGCTCCCAACAACCCTAGGCGAACAAACCGCTTGTAGATTTCCAGTAGAATCAGAGGACTGTCCGATAACCTTTCGCTCAGAGCCGCCATGTTTTCAAATAGCGTGGTCACGCGGTTAAACTTTTACCTCGTTCCCAGGATTTCTGCTTTCTGTGGAAACAAACATGGCGCCTGCCACAAAGCAGTTTACGGATAGAAACCTTGTCCTGTTGAAAATGTATGCCTTGGTTGGTGAAAACAACGTGATGTCTTTCCCACATATGTCGGAGGCCACAACAAAGCCCTGTTGAGTTGACTGTGGCTCTTTCCTAAGCTTCATGTTTTTGAAACTGCGTAACGAACAAAGCATTTCACAGAAGCCGCGTTGGTTCGGAAGTGCAGCACCTTTTTGTCTTTGAAGCTAACAGCCTTCATTGAAGTGTCAACTGTCATCAGAAGCTCCGCCAGATACCGACACGCTCTTGGTGAGACATTTCATTTCATCCTTCGGCGTGGACATGTCGTCGACTGTAGAGTATAATTTGAACTACGAATACATTGTACGAATACGTTGTTGTCAGATTGGGGAATCGAGGTCCAGATATCAAGTTACAGGTCCAGTTAGGTCCAGTTACCTAGCCTGCAGTGCAGGCGTTATTTTGGAACAGAACGACAGACGAGGTTTTCGATGTCGCCATCTTGGATTGTTGCTTGACCGGTAGAGGGTTGGGACAGAAGGCGAAGTGGCAGAAGGCGAAGGGGTGGGGCTTCCCTCCCCTCCCCCCACGCCCGTTTTTTCCACCTCGCGCCTACTCCCTCGGCAAATTTTTCCTCGCCCCAACCCTCCACAGTTACCAAATCCAAGATGGCGCCCTAATACGAAAATGTGCACTCGCGCGCCCGAAATACGCCTGCACTGCAGGCTACAAGTTACCGGACATTCTGCAGTTACTCCGATCGTGGTAAAAGATTATCTCGATGTCAAAGAGGGAGATGCGTGCTCCCTTTAGGAAACTGATCCAGTGACTAAGCGGACCGGTCAAGTTCGAAGGAGTACAATGTACATGCATGTACATTGTAGTATTGGGAGTATTTGCATTGGTGAGTACCTGTAAGGTTTCTAATAGGCATAGTTTCGTTTTTGAGGTGTGTGACTTTGTTCGTTTCAAACTCTGTACTCCAAACACATGTAATGACTTGCACTTGAAAGGAGCGCCCCATTTGTGACTTGACAGCATGGTTAAAGGCCGCATCCTTACGAAGCTTTTTTAACGTCCCATAAAAGCTTTGTTTCTACAATCGCATTGACGAAATATTTAAAATTCTGTTTCTGTAAATACACGAGACTAAAAAAGACGGCAAACATTTACAAATAAGCAGGCAAAAGAATGGAATTTTATCTGTATGATGCAAGTGGATGTTCATATAGACAAGTACATATATTTTGTCAGGATTTCCTTTATCAGTCATTGATTGAGGACCGCAATCTCTTAGTAGTTTCAAATCAGTTCTATGTTGACAAAAGGTTTGATGGGCATTCCACTGATTGACCTTCTTGTAATTAACATTACACTGAAGATGTGAGTGATCATTGCAATAAAAACGCTACTTAGGCAGTAGTGAAAATATAGCCTGAAAGAAATTCAGGCTTATATGGAAACAAAAAAGAAATAACCTCTGGCACCCAGGGCAGTTGAACCCATGACCTCTGCGATACTTGTTCAGTGCTCTACCAACTGAGCTAACAACCTGGCTCCCAGTTAGCTTGTTAGCTCAGTTGGTAGAGTACTGCACTGGTATTGCAGAGGTCATGGTTTCAACTCCCGTACAAGCCTGAATTTTTGTCAGGCTTTATTTTCACTGTTGCCTGAGTAGTAATTGGGATGGTCACTCACATCTTAATTATTTAATTCGCAGTTCAAATATATGATATTCATATATTAAACATTGCACAATCAAGGGCATGTGCAAAGATTTAGACTCACTGCACACAGTTACTTGCAATAAATTAGAATAATTTAAAAAATGATGTCATAAGCTTGCATTGATTTACATGTATTCATGGCAGGCATTAGTTTTATATAAAATAAAATGGATTGAATTAAAATTCAGTGAAGATGACTAAATATCCCAACCATCTAGCATTCAGTGACATGAAAGAATTGAAAAAGTGCTGTCTTTCTTCTCTACTCTTCATTGTATGGCAAACTTTGACCTCCTGTCTAGGAGCATGAAACTAGCAATGTTAAATGTGACCCAATTACAATCTATTTGTAGGCCCTCATTTCATTTTTGTGGCTACTGCCTCGAAGAGGTAGACCACGAGTGGCTGTCCTATGTTCCTCAGAGCCACGCGAGTCGTGCGAAAAGTTAGAGACTGCTTGCAGTCTATCGAAGAGGCGAAGCCACTTAGTCATTGGCTTGTATTAAAGTATTAAATATTCAATAGCTGTCACAGGACACCCAAGAAATCAAATTTCAGCCACGTGCACATCATGCCAATACATCACAAAAGAACCAATTTCAAGAGGGATTTATAAATACAGTGTACATTGCCACCTCATATGGCTAGATTGTATTGAAAGTTTGCCATTTGTACATGTACATGTATTAAGTTACTCAGGACTCTGAAATGAATAACAGTGGGTTGTAAGGGCAAATGACTCCAAGAGCCAGTTCAAGGTTCTTTTTCAATCTAGTTTATGTGAAATATTCAATTTGCTCCTAAATCATAGTATCAGCGAAAACAAATAATCCAAATAAGCATGTGGTGCAGACCAGCTCTGAGACTAAAAAATTAATAGAAGCCGCATAACCGAGTTACAAAGTTTTTGTTTAAAATCATTCTTTTGACATCAAAGAATAATAGTGTTTCTTTACTTCCTCAGTAATAACATTTTTATCTACTACATTAATCTCAAGCAAGTGCATAGGGAACTAAAATAAACCACACGCAATCATTTTGGAGCTTGCTGTGGCGATGTGTATCAGATTACACACAATGCAAATCAATGAGAAGTGTTCTAAAATACAAAACAACAATACTTTGGATGCTTTTTTTTTCCCGTGTTTTCTTTTCTTATACACAATTCCAAAATGTGAAGCACTCAATTCTTGGTTTTGAAAGTCAAAAATGCCCTATTTTTTCCCTTCACTTTTGTTTCTACCAAAGACTTGTAGTGGGCAACTGTCAAAGTATCACCGGTTGCTGGCGTTTTTTTTTTTCAAATTACACAGACAGTAGTTTTGCAGTTTTATGCAAATTTACGATCCGAAAACAAAACCCGGCTGGTCATTAGTCATTTGCTCTTGCCGAACTAGCTCTTGATTATGTCCTCAACGAATTTAGAAAACACGACCATTTAAACATATCAACGACAGACCGATAAAAATTCAACTAGATTCAGTGCTAACGGGAGTAACGAATTATGCTTGTCATTCGCAATTGATCATTCGTTGGTTTGTTTACAATTTTTCGATTTGTAATGGCCTCAGTGATGCTATATTTATTTGCACAGAAGTGAACTACACCTATGAACGACTCAAATTCGACAGAACAATAGCTGCATTTGGAAAGTGTTAGCGAATTTAATTGATGTCACGTTGTAAAATCACCCCAAATTTATGCCAAAAATTTCCGCTTTAGTGACTCTCGCGCGACGCGAATCGAAATCGAATCGAATCGCGTAGCGCAGGAAACGTGACGCGACTGGTAACTTACTTTTGAGCGGTAGGATCATGGGTTCATACCACTTTCTTATTAGTCCAGACCCTCTTCCCTACATGAACTACATGTATACTCCAATAAGCAACCGGTATACAGTCTGTAGTTCAATGAGATTTAATTTTTGTTGGTGATGTTTTATGGGGCGCCGATTGGGACATTATTGTATAATATAATAATATATTTTAAACTTTCAATTTATGCTAAACTACTGGTGTTATGGAGTGTTCTCCAACATGAACTTTATGCGGAACTCAAGAGTTATGGGCAACTTTACATATGCAGGTATCGTGGTAATTTTTTAGTTTGTCCTAAACTTGTTCTTTTGTGGAGCGTTTCGACTTGAATTTATGCCAAACTCAAAATTCATGCCAAACTCAAATTCTATGGTCAACTCACCTTAAAATCTATGGTCAACTCAAAATTTATGCTCAACTTCATATTTATGGCATGATGCATTGCGCGCAAACAACCTGCACGGGAGGGACTGGTACGGGTAGCAGCGTTCCTTGATACAAAATGGCAGTGAGGGTAACACAAAGACCTAACTTGTGTCTGAAATGGAATCGTACTTTTCATCTGATGAAGATGGTAACCTTGACCGGCTCGAACTACTGGAGGGTCGTATGGAAGAGGCCTGTGAGACCCTATATGTTGTCATTCAGCGATCGGAGGACTTGAGCTCTCAAAACCGAAACCTACTTAGAAGCCACTTTGGGGCTCAGGCAGCTGAAGAGAGAGAACGGGATAAAGAACTGTACTCGTGCCCTACAGAGAACTCTGGAAGTGCAGGGGGAAAATCAATAAATCGAAGGAGACAGGAGCTAGGAATGAGTCAAGCATATCATCAATGTGTTGACCTCATTAGAACATACATTTATTGATTTGTCAGGTATTTCTATACTACACTGGGATTGGGACTGAGGGTAGGGGTGATACAGGTGTATCATTATAGATAGTATTTGAGCATTACATGTACAAATTAAAATAAAGCATTTATTTCATCCTTTTGCTACGGTAAGATGCACTCTTATTGCTATAAGTTACTGAAACTTGAGAACTTCATACTTTCCATTCAGAACCACTTCATTGTCAGTGGTAGATATAAGTTATTTCCTCCATTCTTGTGATGTGTAGTGAATGCCATATGGAATTGCTTCACAAGATTGCTGAAAATTCTCTTTTTCTGAGGGTCAGCAACAAGAAATAATGTTTTTTGCCATTTTTGCACAAATTTTGACTGAATATCTGTCACTGGACATTATTTTCAGGCCTAGACTAAGGGAGTCTTAGGGCCTGATTACATGGCGAATTTCAGCCCAGTGGGGTGGGCTGAAATACTGTTGCGATTACATGACAAATTTCAGCCCGGGCTAAAATATAAGCCATCTTATATTTCATAGAAAACAACCTCACTGCCCATGCTCATGTTGCCTTTTCAGCCCGAGCTGAAACTCCATTTTGATTACATGGACATTTTGTGGATTTTTCAGCCCGTTTGCCTGGGCTGAAAATCCTAGCCTGGTTTCACAAACCACTTTCATTTTAAGGGGGTTTCTTCCAGAACCCGGGCTGAAATTTCAGCCCGGGCTGATATTCGCCATGTAATAACCCCTTAGAGTGGCTCAAACTATGTGACATGAAATAGGAACTGTTACTGTAATTTTTGGAAGGGGCAAATAAAGGCTAAATTATGTTGCCTTACACATGGATGATTGTCATTGTATCTTATCCCCTAAGTTTCCTTTGAAGCATGATGTTTTCTTTTAATTCACTGTTCAGTTCATCTTTTTGTTGTTGTTTTTCCATCAAGTGTATATTTTGCCGAGGTATTTCTGTTGGCAAAATATCTATCCATCAAGTAATGATCTGTTTGCAACATTTGCAGCAACTGTAGATGACCACACCTTATATTCTATTCTATTACAATAATGTTGGTGTGAATATTAAAAAAATCTTGTTTTCTTAATATTTACTGTTGATTTGTGGTGTTATTTGAGGTGTTTCAATAGGGGAAATATGTTTTTTACTGCAAGTAAAAATCCAGTCAAAATTGAGTTCAGCGTCTTTTAAAGGGGTTACACTTTAAGATGGCTTCTTTTCTTGGCAGTTTGGCAGACATGTTAATTTGTGATCATCAACATTTTCATTTTAACCGGTACACTTTTTATCTTGCACGCTGTCTCAACACATCTGACAATTTCAAGTCCTGTAGACGCCAGAGAAATTTTTGTTTCATGGTAACAGTCTCACATATTTCACATATTCTCACAATATTCAATTGTTTTTTTTCTTCTGCTTTCCTCTATTCTTCTTCCATTTTTCTACCCATTTCAAGGTCTTCAATTTTTCTTAGGAGTTCTCCCCTGGCAGGGTTTGGTGGACTCGAGTTTTTGAGACTGAGCGCTGGTCGATTAAAAAACAAACCAACCAACCAAACAATGTATGACTGGGGGTGTGTCTGTGGGAGGGGAAGGTTGTCCAAAACGTCTTCAAATCGTTTTGTTATGCAAAGTAACGTTTCCGGAGTGGGCGGAATTTAACAACGCAAATGTCGTACCTTTTTAGGCGGAATGTATCCTTCGTTGTTGCAGATCCTCTTATCATGATCGGCCAGCAATAAATGTTTTTCACAAAGAAATATTCCGGTATGGGAAAGGTTTTGAAAACAGTTGAACACCTGAAATAATCGCCGTGGACATAAAACAATTGCCATGGCAATCATCCTGTTCACGTAATGGGAAGCAGCAATTTAATTTGCTTTGGCTAATTTTTTCGTCGTAGTGCTTGTTTGCAGAGCGTCGCTTCAGTCAAATACCCACAGGCCCGTGCTTGTGATTCTGCCAACAAAGATATATTAACTAACCCAACAGTCATCGACAACAGACGTCTGTCGCAACGCTCGTGGGGCTCTTAAACAATTCATTTTTACGAGAAGAAAAAAATCTTAACTCTTACATACCAGAAACAACGGCTGTCAGCAATTCCCCCTTGAAGCCGCAGTTTGCGCGGGGAAATAAATGGCGTGTGCAAGCAAGCTAAGCAGAAAGAGACAAAAAGAGACGAAGAATTCATTAAAATGAACAAACCTCTTTCATACTCTTAAGAAATTACAAAATTTCCAACTACTATAAACTAAAATGAATCGACAAAACTCTGGCAGCAACGTTATTTTAAGAAAACTCTAAGCTTATATTCGTAAACAATCTGCATTGTTAAGCGATTGCATTACTCATTTGAGGCCGCAGAATTTCTGCAGCATGGGTCATTACAGACCGCAGAATTTCTACAGCATGGGTCATAATATTTGTAATTTTGAAATGCAATGTCCATATAGTGTCTCATTTCAGTGGTGTAATCTCCTTTTGATCTGTTTTTGTTGTAAAAGTGGCACACATGCCTCTGAATCATTGGTTTTTCTGTGCATTGATGAATATTTCGAATTAAAGTGAGGATTTAGGAGTTTATATGTCTGCCATCCAACACATGTGTATACATATACTGAACTTTTTTTTACTAAGGGCTGTGAAAGTGGTATCCTTTTTGTTTACAAAATTCCAGAAAACTTAACAGTCTGCAAAGTACTTCATATTTTTGCATTTTAATATAGCAGCAATTTCTGTATCCGTAAGTTTTGCAATAAGCTTGTGATCTCAAAAACTCACTGCTCTGTCCGTGTTATTTCGCTAAATATTACGACTCTGATGTCTCCATTGTAAGAGGATTAAAGAAAAAGGCGTTTTTTTGCGGAATCCCGTTCGAATTTACCCATAATGAGCCCATTTCTTGCGGAAAATGCTACTTTGTATCGATAGAAAGAAGTGAGACTTATTCAAAATTCCGTCAACCCTCGTTATAAAAGTAGTACCTGGTTTTGAAGAACACCCTATCAAATATATTTGATATTAATCAGTATTTAATTACAATGATACAGGGTTCATAAAGTTTCTTAACGGTTATGTGGTTTTGCATTCACCCTGATTCAGAAACGTTCTAACAAATTGCTTAGTTACTTACACTGAACACAGGGGAGGTGCTGTGGTTAATGCAGAGGGGGAAGTGTGTGTGTGTGGGGGGGGGGGGGGGGGGAGGGGTAGTTGCAGAGTCGTGGCCAGCAATTTTTTTGGGGTATTTTTTATTTTCGTTTTCCACAGTTATTTGTTATATACATTTAAGATTTAAATTGAAATCTCAAGTGATGCAAAATTTTTAAACGTGAAGCCAATCTGCATGTCATTCACCTGAAAACAAGCATCAGATGCTGTATAGACTCTGAATAGAACAGAAGCAGACAACACTATCAGTAAGTGCAACACCTCAAGAGCAAATGTCTGCATCAAATCGCGCATTGCAAAATATAGCAATGACAAACATCCAAACTTTTCAACGCTAAAGCCTTGTTTTGATTAGCGACGCAAGCACAAGCGTAAGCATAAGTAACTTATGCCAAGTGAAAACGAACACTAAGCAAGCGAACGCAACCATAAGCGCAAGCACAAGGAAAAGGACAAATTTTGATCCTTGCGCTTGTGCTTGTGCTTATGCTTATGCTTGCGTTAAACCCGTTTTCACAATGAAATACGTGCTCTTGTGCTTGCATCGCTAGTGAAAACAAGGCTTAAGAATCAAAGTCCCAGAAGAAACGTTTGACAGGCAGATACACACAGATAGGCGATTTCTAAGGGACCAACCCTTGTACAGTTATCAAAACCTACCCCAATCGAGCTTGTAAGCCAGTAATAGTAATAGTACCATCAGACCGAAACACCTCCGCAAAGGTAAATACAAAGCGCAAGATCGAACTGACCAAAGACCTAAACAAAATCAAGCAAAAGTCGAGAGCGCCGAGAGGAGATACGCTTACATTCGTGATAAGTGCACTAAGACTAATTATAAAGTGAATGGGGCAGAACTTCAACATGAAGTTCAACGAGCTACAAAAACTTACCGCCCTACTAGTAAGAAATATTCTGTTATAAACTAATGAAACAAGAAAAAACAATAATCAGTTCCACGCGGGACCAAGGATTGGGCCTGGGTCCTACAGAAACACAACAAGCACTTTTTAAAGTCATCATCTACGTCACAATTACCATCACCACCTCCATCACCATCGCCACCACATTAGAATCGAAACCCACGCTTCATTGTCTTCACCTATAATGTTAAAATTGTGATACTGTAATAATAATAACTCCATATTTTACATCGTGCCTTTCAGTGCCTTCATAGGGAGGAGTACGTGAAATCGTAAACCCCTTTGATTTTCCATATTGTTTTTTTATAGCTGCATGGAGGGTTTTAAACTTTTCACGGGTTCTCTGTTCGAGGCGATTTTTTCCTTCTGCATTCACCTGACGAATGTGTTCTAACAGCTACAGTTGCTCGACCAGACGATGTTCCTCAACCTGATCCAGCGGCCGCTCAAGTTCAGGCTCCAGTTCAAGTAGAAGCTGACGAACGTTCTTTGGAGGCTTGAAATTTTATCTATGCACTCCTTCGCCGCGTGTTCTATTCCAGCTATGAGTTTTTTCATGTGTTTGGTTCGCTTTAGTTTTGTGCGCGTTTTTCACGTTTTGTATTCTTATTATATCGGTAATTTCGCATTTTATATTTTGTTTGCCATGCTGTTAGGTTTGCCCTTTTATTTTTGGCTTTGAGTAAGTTAACATCTTGTTCGAACTGCTTCAGTTTAGCCTTTGCCCTCGTTTTTATTTGACCTTGGCTGGCTATTTCTAATTCCATGTTATTCGCTTTGCTTTCAACGTTTGCCCTCGTTTTCATAAGGGCTTTGAGAGCTATTTCAAGTTTGTTATGTTGTTCGTCCTGTTCTTAATGTTTGCCATTGTTTTGTTGGGCTTTGTGGGCTTTTGCAAATTTGATTTGCCATTCGCCCTTCTTTTTAACGTTTGTCCTTGTTTCATCGGGCTTTGCGGGCTATTTCTAATTTGAAATGTTTTTCGCCCTGCTTTCAACGTTTGCTCTTGTTTTATTGGGCTTTGCGCGCTATGTTTATTAAAGTCTACGAGTCCCGCTCTGGTTCTAGGTTCGTTATAAGGAAGATCAGTTTTAGGATGTAGGTGATCAGGTTTTAGTTCGTAGACTCGGTTGTGTTGTGACCGCTAAAAATGCGCGATTATAGGTTGGAGTCAGTTTAGGTGGTCGTATGTACATTTCCCTCAAGTTTGTAACTAAACGCTTCGTTGATTTTACGATTGTTGTGTGATTGTTGTGTGATTGAAGGAAGTTTTGCGCGGACAAGAATGTCCTTTAGTGATTTTTCCTTCTTGTAAGAAACAATCGGTGGCTGGTTAAAGATGCGTTTGAGTTTTGGTTGCTGTTGAATAGTGTGCCAGTGTTTGATGAGAATCTTTTTAAGATTCTGTAAGGTTGGGTTGTAAGTGGTAACAAATGGAAGAATCTCTTTTGTTTGTTTTGTCCTGTTGTGGAGAGCTTCTTTTCTGTTGATGAACTTAACTTCAGTCAGGATTTTTTTTAACGAGTGTTAGAGGGTAGCCTCTTTTACAGAGCCTTTGTTTTCAAAGATTTCTTTGACTGAGTTAGTTCTTAAGAGACGTAGTGCTTCTCCTTTGATAAAACCCTTTTTAAAGTTAAAAGGGTGGCAGGATGAGAAGTGCGTGTACTGAAAAGTTTCAGTGGGTTTAAAGTGTGTTTGTAAATCAAGGATTTTGAGAGTTGAGAGTCGAGGTCCTTTGAAAACCTCAGTGTCGAGGAAAACAGCGCGTTCTGATGACATTTCACAAGTGAACTTGATTGTGTGGTGAAAGGAGTCAGCGAAGTTTACGAAATCGGAAACTTCTGTAATATGAATGCTCCACAATGAAATTATGTCGTCAATATATCTTTTCCAAACGAGAGGTTTTCGTGGGCTAGCCATTAGTAGTCGTTTTTCGAGATCTGCCATAGATATGACAGAGAAAGTGACCGCCATTTTAGTTCCATAGCGATGCCATGGGTTTGTACGAAATGCTTTCCGTTGAATTGGATAGAATCAGCTTCTTCTAGTATGAGCTGCATGAGTTCCCGTAAATCGTTGGTGGGAATTGGTAGATTATGCTCATAGTGGTACTCGTAATGGCGGCAGATAACATCAATTCCTTCTGTTTGAGGAATGTTAGTGTCGAGGGAACTAACGTCAAGAGTGGCTAAAATTAAATCGCTTTGAATTTGCTTATTTTCGATGAAATTGATAAAATCAGTGGTGTCTTTTAAATATGACTCTTGTTTGATAGCGAAGGGTTGTAATAGTGAGTCCACGAAACTGGAAATACTTTCTGTAGGGCCGCTACTACCAGAAAAAATTGGTCTGCCAACTGGTGTTTTCTTGTGGATTAAGTCAGCGTGCAAAATTCTGGTATTCGCGGTTGTTTTAGACCGATTGTCCACCATTTGTGAGTTATTGCCAACGAGTCACCCTCGCGAGGACGCGAGGCTGACGAGGCGGCAGCATTATAAAGCCGTGTGTGCGAGTTCATTTTGGTACAGGGAGACGAAATCTCGAATGAAAAAAGTTAGCATAAGGTAATGTAAGAGTGACATCATCGGTGATTGTTTTCGAGTTAGCCAATGGCATCGCGGTATTTTTTTTATCTAAACCAATCACATCAGGAAGATCATGATCGGTAACAAGATGACCACATTGACCTCATTGACCTCATGGTGGCTTGTGCGGACTTAGGCAGGAAAAGGTGAGTGGAAATATTGATATTATTCACTCGTGAGCGTTGTCTTCTTGCGTGTACTTTAATTTAGTGTTTTTGGGAGCCAGAGTGTCACAAATCTAACACCTAGCAGGCTGAAAAATCGCCCAGCGAGGCAGTTATCGAAATCAGCTCGAAAACGGCTAGCTTGCCAAAACAGTCAATTGCCTTGACAAGATCGGCCAGCGTGCCATTTAAGAAACAAAAAACAAAACCACTTGAACATAATCACTATAAAATCAATCAGAGGGCGTATAAAGCCACTTCTTTTATCGAGCTAGTGCGCTCAAAATTACAAATTTGACAGTCACGGAGAGCGTGCCAAAACAGCAATCTTGCCAAAACAACAGTCAATTGTTTACAAAATCGGCCAGCGTGCTATAACTAAGGAAAAAAAAAAACACTTGAATATATTCAAATATATTCACTATAAACATAATCAGAGGGAATATAAAGCCTCTTTCCAATCGAGTCACGAGTCACACGACGTGTCGCTGTTAGTTTGCATGACTGTGCTCATCCATTAGCGTTCACAAAAAACAGTCTAAGCTCTGTTTGCCAGAAAGCCACTATCTGTCAAGCTTGAGGGAACTTAGCAAATCAATTTGGATAGTCTTCTTATTCCAAAATTTCAGGGGGCTTGCAGCTGTAGCTTCGTTTGAAAATTATCCGATCAGAAGTGCCCAGGTCCAAAGTCCACTTGCTGAAGTGCGTGCACCGAAGTAACAGCTCACGAGAATTTATTATGCTTCTTCTATTCTGTATGTTGTTAGTCGTAAAAAACATTTTAAAACAAGAGCATGTGGGATTTGCGTTCTAAGAACATGTTAAAACACAACATGTCACATTTGAATTCATGCTCATTTCTAACAACAGTGTTGGTTTCATCTCTCTCAAGTAATGCAAGGGACTCATATTTCACCTCTAATCTACCCTACAAGTTTAATGCTTATAGACATCTTAAAAAACAAAGAAAAACATGTGAGTTTTGCACTGCTTTTTTAAACAACGATTCAGTTTAAAAAAATCGACTGTACTCTGGTTACTTCTTAATTTTCTCTGCGCACACAACTGTGTCAGTGTTTACTCGTTGGCACTCTACCGGCAGGTATTCCTAGTTTTATCGATATTACCTGAGCGGAATAGTTTGTTACCTATTTCGTTGACTTTTCGGGCAGTGTCCAGCACAATAAGAGATGTGAGAGGCGTGTAAAATTTATCGTCAGATAATTGTTGTGAGCCTTCTTGTATTTTTTGTGCGGTGTCCATAATGACTGTTGTTGTTCCTTTGTCGGCTTTTTGGAGATTAATTTTGCTACTGCGCTTAAGTGAGTTAATAGCTTTTCTTTCGTTCGCTGCAATGCTGTCATAGTGAGGTCGGAAAATTGTCGAAGCTAGTTCGAGTTTGATCTCTTCCAAGTAGTTTTCAAGATCAACTGAGTTATGAATTGGTGGTTGCCATGGTTGCCAAAGCTTTTCTTTCGTTCGCTGCAATGCTGTCATAGCGAGGTCGGAACATTGTCGAAGCTAGTTCGAGTTTGGTCTCAGTCTTCCAAGTAGTTTTCAAGATCAACTGAGTTATGAATTGGTGGTTGCCATGTGAATTTGACAGGGAAGGGATGAGCAGTCGTTTTCCTTTGTTTATTAAAGTCTACGAGTCCTCTGCTTCTACGTTCGTTATCGGGATGATCAGTTTCAGGATGTAAGTGATCGGGCTTTCGTTCGTAGACTCAGCTGAGTTGTAATCGCTAAATTTGCGCGAATACTGTTTGGAGTCATTTTAGGTGATCACAAGCAAATGTCCTTCAAGTTTGTAACTGAACGCTTTGTGGATTCTATGATCGTTGTGCGATTGAAGGACGTTTTACGAGGACAAGAATGCCCTTTAGTGATTTAACCTTCTTGTAAGATACAATCGGCGGCTGGTTAAAGATATGTTTTCTGTAGGTGAACTTAACTTCAATCAGGATTTTCTTTAAAACGAGTGTTGGAGGGTAGCTTCTTTTACAGAAACTGTGTTTGAAGTCTCGTTTGTTGTTTTCAAAGATCTCTTTGACTCAGTTAGTTCCTAAGAGACGTAGTGTTTTAAAATGGCAATCATCTCCTTGTCGGAAACTGTCTGCGCCATGGTAGAGTTCTGAAAAGAACTGTGTTTCACCTTTGGGAAGCAAGACCGGTTTCAGAACCAAAAGATTGGATCCTTTGTCAGTTGCTTTAAGCTTTTTTCGAAGAGCTCAAAAGGAGAGCTAGTTTCGAGTGCTGAAGGTAGAATCAAGTCTCTTTATATAGCGGACTTTAACTCGCAGAGTGTTTTGTGATTGGAAGATATAGATTATCCAATGGCGTGAAGGGATTTCGATCCTGTGAGGTGTGAAGATCACACGTTCAATGCACCGTGTAATGAGCGGACAATTATGCAAACAGAACAACTTAGCGGTGTTTTCGAAGGATCGAAAATCACTCAATGCGTTGAGAGTGATGTAAATGTGTTTTCGAAATATATAGTTGTTCTGTGATAAAGTGCATACTGATCCAAAAATGACGTTTTACGTTCGTTATCGGGGTGATCAGTTTCAGGATGTAAGTGATCGGGCTTTCGTTCGTAGACTCAGCTGAGTTGTAATCGCTAAATTTGCGCGAATACTGTTTGGAGTCAGTTTAGGTGATCACAAGTAAATTTCCTTCAAGTTTGTAACTAAGTGCTTCGTTGATTTTAAGATTGTTGTGTGAGTGAAGGAAGTTTTGCGAGGACAAGAATGTCCTTTAGTGATTTTTCCTTCTTGTCAGATACAGTCGCTGGTTGGTTAAAGGTGCGTTTGAGCTTAGGTAAATGGCTTAAAGGAGATTTTGATCCTGTGAGGTGTAAACTACACGCGTTTAATGCATCGTGGAATGAGCGCCAAAAATATTTATGCAAACAGAACTCCTTTGTAGCAATTTCGAAACATCGAAAATCATTCAATGCGCGCGTTGGGAGTTATGCTAAGCTATTTTCGAATTGTAACGTCGTTCTGTACTTAAGTCAAAATTGATCAAAAAAGAAACGGAAACAAAAAAAAAAGAAACAAAAACAAAACAAAAAAAAATTCAAGACTGCTCCAAAACTTGGTGGACAAGCTCAGTTCAAAGTAAAATGGTTTTGTGGAGAAATAAAATGGCGAACACCATGAGCCAAGTTAATTTGCTCACTTATTTTCAAAGGAACGAGCCGTTCATTTTCCATTTGTTTCAAACACGGCAAAACCTTTAGGTAGGCGATTTTGTAAAAAATGTTAAACCTACTCTTTAATCATTGAAAACTAGTCGTAAAACATAAAAAAGGTTTGCCCTAATTTCCAGACAGCTTTTGTTGGATTTTTCTTATTCAGCTCTATAATAGCAAATCAAATTGATACCTGTGTTATGCCTTAACAGTCAAACATGCATTCCTTCAACAGGATGTTGGACGAAAATGTTTGATCGTTTGACTGGGGCTTCTTGACTCTATGCCCCTGAACCTGTACACCTTCCTGCTTTAAGAATCTTTTGTCAGTTCCTCTTCGTTCCTTTAGTCCTTTTATCAACTTCAGGTATTCTATATTTTTGTGCCATTTCAGGTTTTTGCGATCAAGATGCTTGTTAAAGTAGATTTTTCTATGTTCCAAAATAATGTTTCATGAGCGCGATTTTATCGACGCCCGGCGTAGTTCAACCCTCAGACCTTTTTTTTTTTTTTTTTTTTCGCTTTGCTATGTCCGAGGCCTGGAGTTGATATTCGCCCAATACAGCTCTCGTACCTCTATTTAGTATTATTTGCAACAATTATATCATTCAAATATTAATTCAGACAACATAATTGTGTAATCAGGGTTCTTATTAGAAATGTAGCGAGAAAGCCCAATAGCAGCTGGAAGCTTATCACTGAATATTGGGTTCCTCCAACTATACTGAAGTAGATGAAATGAATATAATATGTCAGAGGACGGGCGAGTTTAATTTAGACTTTTACAGTGAAGTCTCAAAGCTGGAATATAATAATAATACAATAGGAATAATACAATAGGAAAAATACTTATCAATCGTAATTTACAAATGTATATTAAATATTGTCTACAATAAAAAGGGCGTTCAGTCCTAATTTGCAAATATATAATAATCATCGTACAATGATACAATTAACTATTTGAAAAATATAATTGGAAAAGATAATCTTTCAATTTCCTCTTAAGCATTTCTAGGCTGTTACAATCAGTGATAGCAGTCGGCAATGAGTTCCACATAGTTACTGATCGGTACAGAAAAGATCGCTGCCCAGCAGCAGATTTGTATCCTGGAATATCTAATTTGTTCTTATTTCTAGTATTCCGATCGTGCACAGTAGCCCTAGTGACAAAGCGGGAACAGAGATCGGTATCTTAGCGCTAGTCCCTTAACACATTTAAACGTGAGAGTGCCAACAGTACATTTCAGCATACTACAAACAGGAAGCCAATTTAAGTCCTTCAGGACAGGTGTTATGTGTTCGAATTTTCTCGAGCCTGTGACAACTCTTGCAGCAAAATTCTGGACACTTTGCAGTTTGGAGACGTTCTCAGTCTTTGATGTGCTGGACCATACAGGAGAACATTAAAATAATCGACTGAATATCTGGGAGATAAGGCAAGATCACGGGGTAGGGAATTGAAACATATAAGGCCTTTGGTAGAGGATCGCACACTGTTCAGTATCGGTTCTAAAATAACGTGGATGATAGTTACCGGGGTTTCGTGGATTGTACGTACGTATGCAGAGAAAAGAGTACGTATCAAAAAAGTTAGGAAGGAGATTATTATGATCGGAGTACAGTACAAGCAACAACGAAAGCGTTAATGTTGAAAATATCAAGGATATAAGATTAACTAGGTAGGGCGTGGTGTGAGCAAGATAGTCAGTTCAGCATATCATTCCAAAGTTACGTTTCTTCAGAAGTGAAAAGCCTGTTTAAATTAGGGGAATAAGTTGCGGACCATACAAGTACAGTGCAAGGATAAAAAGGATTGCGAAGAAATAAATAAACGAGATTTACTTATAATTCCACTGATAGTTCTCGATATCAGTCAAATGAAGAATGATCCTCGCAGTTGTGAACGCAATTTATGCAATTGTAAAAAGAAGCCTGTAAAAAAAATTCAGCACTTGAACCGGGTTTGAACCGGTGCGATGCTCTAACCAACTGAACTATGAAGCCACAGAGGTTTATTTTACTGAATTGGAATTTGAAAATTGAAAATTAGCGGACCGATACCAAACAGTTCCCCAGCACCTTACAGTGCCCTTGTAGGGTGTCAATGAACTGTCTTGTGGTATTTCTAAACATTTTTCCCCATTTCAATCCCTTCTTCAGAATCCTTAAAATTTCAATCAAATTCACGTGTACCCTCACCTTAAGCCACCCAGTATCATTAGTAGGCCCCTTAGTAGCCAACATTTCCGTGGTGTATTCTGAGTTTTTTCGAATTGTTAATCAAACTCGTGCATTCGTTGTCGCAACTTTGACGAAGCTAAAACCAACATACAAGAAAAGGCTGGGAAATTCATGTACAACGGATAGAGCGAGAACGGAAACACGCAAACGTGCGCACGATCTGAGCGCGCGCGAAAATAGTCTTTTTCGCGCACGCAATATACGCGTTTGACCGGAACAGTTGTGGTAAGGAGGTGAAATACGAGGCCCCTAAAAACGACTGCGTGGGAGACTAGAACGATAACGGATTTTTCAACAACAAACAATTGCTTTTTTTATGTCGCTGCCACTCTCTGAGCTTTGCTTCGACTGTGTGTACAGTACGTGAGTTAAGCTTGATAATGGATTCTCCTTCCAAGCAAGTATTCGAACAAGTCATTGTCCCTGACGATTTAGCGCCGTCCAGTTCACCTGTGGAATCTGGATAGTTTTGTTATGAGGTGACTTCATTGATTTAACTTGAACAAGCTTCTAATCTTATTCTCTTCTATGTTCGCAGCAAAAATCCATTACTCGATGCGGAAATCATCATTCCATGTTGGCACAGTTTCTGTGGTTTCTGCGTCGAGGAGATCAAGGGATCGCCGGCCGGGGCTTCAATTTGTAGGCAACCAGTGACAACTTACTGCACGAACAGAAAAGCGAACAGCATGCTCTCGACCGTGCAGGAAAGCTTCTCTGGTGCCATCAAACATTCCCCCTCGACTCCGCTAGGCCTTTCACGATTGCGCTGAGCACCTTTTGAGCACTTTTTTGAGGTTGGAGCACTATTTTGCATTTTGAGCACCCTTAAGCACTTTTTCGCACTTTGGGCAACATTTGAGCAATCTTTCACATTTCGAGCAAATTTCGAGCAACATATGTCTTCTAAAACATTTTAAAGCAAAAACTGTGTCGCTCGCAACGAGAATCGGAGGGGGAGCATGCGAAAAAAATGACTTTCCACAGGGGGCATCCCAAAAAAATTAGGGAAAGGAGGGGGGTCACGTGAAATATTTTAGCAAAACTTTGAAATGGCACAATGTTTTAATATTTAAACAAAGAAATGATGGAGCAAACATAGTAGACAGAATACAAATTGATTACAAACTTTCCTTCTGCTTTTAATAACGTTTGATGGCAAAAAATATTTGTAGCTACTACTAACTTTAAACTAAGATTGTTAGTTTCTTTAGGTTTCGTTGTGTTAAATGGCCGGTTGACAGACCTACACGACTCTGGAAAACGTGATCTAGTTTTATCGCCTTTGTTATAATACTGTTAAGGTATTCTGGAAGTAAGCCATTATAGTTTTTATCTTGTGTGGTTGGCAGGCTTACACGGCTCCGGAATACATGGTCTGCTTTTATAGCATTTGTTATAATTTTGCTCTCACGAGTATGTCTTTGAGTGAGCGCCCCTTTCTGTATGATATAATTTATAGGGGCTCCTTGATAATCCCGTTTAGCAATGGTTGTTGCTGTATTTGGCACCACTTCTTCGTTAGGATTTCTTTTAGGTTTTTAACTGCTGGGTGGTATTGCGTTACGAAGGACGAGATTCGTTCTTTGTGTTGTTTTGTTGGAGGAGAGCCTGTTGTTGTCCTTCAAATTTAACATCGCAGAGTGTGTTGTTAATAAAAGTCCTCGCATAAAAATGCCTCCTCCATTAGATGTGTTTTAAATTTGTTAATGTTTCCTTCAAATTTTTCTTTTGAAGAATTTGTTCTTAGGAGTCTTAGAGCTTCGCCTTTAACAAAGCCTTTCTTTACTCCCGTTGGTGACCTGTTGTGAAGAACGTGTACTGGAATATCTCTGTTGGTTTGAAGTGGGTTCTCATGTCGAAAACTGACTCGTTGTTGAATATTTCTCCTTTATAAATTGTTGTACTCTAAGAAAGTCGGTTTTGTACATGATATTTCTGTGAGGATGACTGGCAGCCAAGGATCCAAGCGAAGAAAGAGCAAGGAAGTGGCCGGCTGGTTTTATCCGAACCAACGAGCGTTGCTCTATTTGCAGATAAGTTTATTTTCAAATCAACGTTTGTGGGGGATTATCTTCAGCGTCTTGAAGTGCTGGAATTTAAGAAGGAAAGGCGAAGGAAAGTAGGGAGGAAAAAGCTAATCATATGAGGATTATCCTTGGACTGACCAGTGTGAAGATGTAAACAAGCTTAAAAAATACGTAAAATTACCAAGGTCACCACGCACTGAAGCAGCATTTGAAGAGCAACAAGAATGAGAAAGTAAAGGCAATTGTAAGACATTGCTTGCAGCAGACGAGTCCTCTCAGAGCTGGCCAACCAACACTGAGAAATGCCAAGACATTGACACAACTGATGACAACAGGGCAAGCGCTGACAGCAGTGAAACGGATGAAGTGACAATGATGAGTATCACTGAATGTGATGCCATTGACTCTGGGGGGATGCATTTCCAACCATTTGAGAGCACTTTAATTTAAAATTTCCCGGGGCAGCATGCCCCCGGACCCCCCTAGTTCACTCACGCTAACGCATTTGAAGTGAGACACCTCCCCCCCCCCCCCAAGTTGCAAACTTGCTGCGCGGGCCCTGGGCTCTCTCTAGTATAGAATTTGTAAATATTGTGGTGTCTTCATAGCAAGCACAATCATGTAAAGTAGAGAATAACAGAAAATATTTAAAAAGGCAGAAGTGATACCCTTCTGAAAAAGGTAGATTCTTGGGAGAGGGTTAATTTTCTTAGGGGGGTCATCCGAAAAAAATTACCGCTTTAAGGGGAGGGGGCACGTGAAAAAAATTGGCAAGCTGAGGGGGAGTCAAGCCATTTTATAATGGTCCTTCCCAAAATCCCACCAGCCCCCCCCCCCTCCCCCGTCCCTCGTAAAAAATGAACGGTCCCTAAAGTACAGGTCACATTCCAAAGGTCAACACACAGGTCACTGTCCTACAGATAAATAAAGAAGCCCAAAAGTGTCTCCTAACTCTAATCACAATCCAGAATTTTTCTTTTAGATTGGGGACAAACTGTTTGGCTTAGTTACCAATCAAAAAAGCTGTGACCTGTACCTGTGACCTGTGGAATGTGACTTGTACTTTAGCCCCCGCCCCGGACAAAGATTAACCTAGAAATCGGTTCAAACTCTTTCCGTTCATCGGCATTATCTTGGATGACAAAGATAACTTGTCAGGGTTTTTAAAACGATGCCGTGATAATTTTCTGAAAGTATGGACTCCAGAAACTAAAAAACAAAACGTGTTGGGGTGATTGAGTTGAAAAGTACCGGGCTGCCAGAGCTCTTTACTTTTCTTTCGCGAGGAGCGATTATCGCATTGCAGCTTCTCCGCTCAATAAACATGATAAAATACGGAACGATCGCATGAAAAAGGTTCTCCACGGAAATGGGTTTTGAATTATGAACATGCATTGGCTAATTTTTTTGACTTGGAACAAATCGCTCTTGAGCCGGTGTCCCATTCAAGACAAAAAATATACTTGCAAAAACAGCGCTTGAAATAAATCTCCACTGCACAAACAAACACCGCCCCAAACACCTCTTTCGAAGATCGGCACTGAATCAATTTACAAAATTTACGCAAAACTTTCTTCCGGTCAACTACTGTGAAAATTTTTTTCCACGTAATTTTATCTCCACGCAAACACTCGTCTGACCCCTCGTTGCCTACAGTCGCATCAGTATACTGACAGTGTACATCGGGTGCAAAAAGGTTATATCCCAATTTCTCGGCTACTATTCACTCGTTTTGAATTGTTATTATTTTTTTTATTGGAAATTGAAACTAAAAAGTTTAATTTATGACAAAAAAAAATCGAAAATTTTATACCCTGAACGAACACGGTAACGTTAACATTTACTAACCTGAAATCGAAGTGGTCATTGAGTAATGTTCCTGGCGAAAATTGAAGCTCACCTAACATCGTTTCTTAGGCTCGGTTCATACGTCGCATTTTTGCCGTGGCGAATTCAATTCAATTAAGTGCGGCAGAAATGCGACTGTTGATTCATACGTCGCACTTGTGCCGCACTTAATTCATACTACACATTATACTTCTGACTGTGCTTCTTATGTCTCGAGAAAATGCAGCAGAAGTTTACCGTTCCTTCCTTAGAACCCGGCGGTATGTAAATCTATGTATTAGATTCAACACGGTAGAAATTCGACGTTTTGATCGGTGTCGTATTTCTGCCAGATGATGCGACAAGTCCAGTCCAACGTGCGGCAGCTAATTCGGCAGCTAATTCAGACGTCGAATTTCTGTCGAATTTAATTGGTTTAATTGAATTGGACACGGCAGAAATGCGACGTATGAACCGGGCCTTACTGTTGGGGAGCAGGGCTGGGGCAGCGGTGAGCTCGCCTTCCACCAAGGTGTCCTTCGATTCCCGAACTCGGCGCCATAAGTGGGCTGAGTTTGTTGGTTCTCTACTCAGCTCCGAGAGGTTTTTCTCTGGGTTCTTCGGTTTTCCCCTCTCATCTATAAAACAACATTTGATTTGATTCCACTGTATTTAGAGTTGATTTGATTTAGTCTCCACAATTAGTAGAGCATCTGTTCTCGGCTACAAACATTTGAGACTTAAACAAAGTTATTATTATTATTATTGTTTTTGCTGTTGTTGCTGCTGTTGTTGTTATTTTCAGTAGCATTTTAAGCTTTTTTTTTCAATTTGTTAAAGTCCCAATTTAAACAATAATATAGCCTGTTCCAGTCTCTCAAATATTTGGGGCGAGCGAAGAAAACAAAGAACGAGGGAAGAAAATCGCGCGGGGACTGGGGGAGGGGACGAAAGGAGAGCCTGTATGGTATACCAGCTGGGGTACCCTCCGATTGGTCAATCTAGACATAATTGAGAGAAAACATCAACACTCACAGGCAGTGTGGTTATTATTCGATCAACATCCTGGCAAGCACGATTTGCCGCGTGCCTTGGAGAATTCCTAGATTTTTGTTTTCTCGGAGATTTTCAACGTGTGAAAGAAACTTCCCTCTGGAAACTTGGCTCGTTGGAAAGATGTGTTCATGATTATGTCAGCGGGTTCGGCAAGAGTTTAATTTTACACCGCTTTGCCTCAAGCGAAAAGACTCAATCCGCTTTACTCAATCAGACTTTGAAAATGCGATATTTACTTCGGTACTAGGGGAAGCTGCGGGCTCTCAGGTTAATACGTTCATTGTCACGTTTGAAACATTTAAAGAACATTAGTTTTCAGTACGAGGCTATTTGGATAAGAGTGGGGTTTGAGCTATGGTTAAAACAGTAAACATTGTTCTGAAGCCTGCAAATTGTATGTTTTTGTTTTTGTTTCGATGGCAAAAAAAAACGTGTTCGTTACGTTAATCGCTGTGAGTCCTCTTAATCCGGAAACCCGGATAAAACGATTACTTCTGCACTATGTTCCCTTTGTAATTTTCATAAACAAGTGTACGTACACAGCAAAGAAAAAAAAAAGATAACCCGGCAGCGACTAAGAAAATCGTCAGTTTGCAAATTGAAGCCCTGTCAAAAATATAATATCATTCAGTTATTATTTGAGAGTTCAATATTATTTCATTCAAATCCTCCAACACTGGGAGGAAATTTCTGTAACCGTGGGTGCCAGCAGCAATTGAGAAACTGTATACCGTTGGTATATGGAGCAAAATATCGATAGATTTGCACTATAAACGGCGTCAGTAGAACTGTCGTTGAGCTCCACTTTTTGGACGCGTATGGAGCTTCAAACTAATGTCTGTTTCCTCTTGTCTATGCTTAAACATTGTACAAAAGAGGTTATAAATAATAAAAACAAACAAGAAAATGTTCTGATACTGCAATGGATTTAGAGCTGTTGGTTTGTCAATGTCAACTGTTCTGCGATGTTTGTTAAAACAGTCATTAAGTCGTCGTTTAGTTTCTCTTATGGCTCTAAACCAGTGTGGTTGAGATACCACTAAAGCTGATGACGCTATAGGATTTCATCTGCAATGTAAGTTGAATTAATTGATGGGTATTTAAATGTCCTTCTCTCCCTAATTAAAACTAGAATTTTATATGCGTTCTCCCTGATCCTCACGTGCGACATGATATCAAAATTGTTAGATGAGATCAAGAGGCCATTGTTCCCAGAATGAATTTTGGTTACCGTTATCCGTTATTTGTTCTTCAAGAAAATTAAGCCGTGAAAGCAGCGGCAACGAGCGGCAGATCTTGCGCGGCTCAAAGTTGTTTGAGGATAAGGAATTCAAAGCTCACGAGCCTGCCCAAAACGAAATTGATTACCTAAAATCTATATAAACACAATTATTTAACCCCAGGTATTTAACATACCCCGTTATTACAATGTTCAGGACTGGAAAAAATCCAGGTGAGATGGGAGGGGGGGTTACTCCCTTATGTGGACTACACAGGTATGTGCGGGCTCAAAGGGTATGGTGTTTTAGCCGGTTTGAAAACAGACGAAAAAAGTTTTTTAGCCTGTCTGAAATAGGGTATCGGTTTTGACCATTTTGGTCTGAAATAGGGTATGGTTTGTGCACTCTAGTCTTGAATTGGGTATGTTTTTAGAAGAAGCTACTTCATCATAAGGCGAGAAGACCACCAACAAACGTCATTATTAAATTATGTTTACGCCAACCGTGTACGTGAAATAAATCTGAAATAGGTCGGAAAAAAAAAGTATCGAATTTTTGATCTGGTCTGAAATAGGGTAGGGGTTTCAAGAAGGGGGCCGCACACACCCACCCAATTTTTCTAGGAAATATTCAACCCTCCAAATTTACATATATACTGGACCTCGGTCAATTCTGAGCTCTTGCATAAGAATATTCTTCGTGACAAAACTAACCTTTCTCAAGTGGCCTGTCTGTTATGAGTTCAGTATCGCAGCCACTAGTCCACTATATTGCAGGCAGACGCACAGCTATAAGGAATTTATAGCTCAATCAACAGAAAAAGAATTGCAAGGTCTGAAACCTTGTCTGATTGTCTGGCTTTGAAATTTGCCTTTTTGTGTGAGTTACATGTTAAGGGCTTGTTTGCACGCCCAGACGGGTTGTAAAATCTGCTGTTAATTAATGTGGATATTTTATGGGATTAAAATATTCAGACTAACAATGTTCAGTGGATCAATATGATGTGTAGCTTTTCTAGTAAATATTTTGAATAGATTAACCCTTTGATATCCAGGCCTCGGTTTATTTAGCTTACTTCTCTCCGAAATCGTCACGTTCTCCTTGGCCCGTCGACATCGACGCCTTAACGTATTGATCACTGGTGTCACAGTATGCAATCTATATACAGTTCATATTCTTTACTGTTTGAAGGGCCTGATACCTTAGAAATCATCAGACGCAATAGGCCAATTTCTAGCGCGTGGAAGGGTCATAGTTTATCACCCCAGTATGTGACAGGTTTGTATGACGAGGATCAGGATAGTGAAGCTGACATACAAGAACAAAAGTTTTTCTATTGTCGTAGCTGATCGCACTTGAAACAAGATTCCATTAAAAAGTCGACGTTAACGGTATATTTTAAAATGCGAATGCAGCCAAGCGAGTTGCGCGGGAATATTGGATGCGAAAAAGTTGCTTTGTTTTATGAAGGATGTGCGCTTTAGTTTTTCGGCTTGACTGTGGGTCAAGTAAACAAAGTCAAAGACGGACAGTATGGGACATAATAATAAACCAATGAACCGTTTGAAGCACGAGTGTTTGTATGGAGATAAAATTACGCGGAAAATTTCCGCAGTAAGTGACCGGAAGAAAAGTTAGCGTACATTGCACTTGATTGGCCGATCGTCACTAGAGGTGTTTGGGGGCGGTGTTTGTTTGTGTAGTGAAAATCTTTTTTAGCGCTGTTTTCGGAAAGTTTATTGTTTGTCTCGAAGGAAACACTTTCGAGAGTTAAAACTCAAGAGCGATTTGTTCGATTTTGATGAAATTTGAACAGCCGCTAGATTAACGTATTTTCAACAAAAACATGTTGGGGAATTAGATAATTCAAAACCGTTTTTCGGTAAGAGCTATTTCCGTGCGGTCGGTCGATATTTTTTCTAGCGAATATGAAAATGCTCTGTAACTTTTGAAGGCAATCGAATAAAGGAAAACCCCAACACGCTTTTTTTTTTAGCTTCTGGGTGTCAGACTTTCAGAAAAATATCAACTTCCCCAAATATAAAAAATCAAATTTAGTTGTAGCTTTCAAAAGTTGATTTAGACCTTCTAGTTTAGACTCTTAATCTTACAAAATTAAATGAAATCAGTTCGAATAGCTAGTACCATTAGCTTTAATTTGATATAGGATTTATGGTATCTGGGCTGTAGTACGGAGCCGCTACAGCCCTTAGATTAGAGACACCCTGAAGGTATACGGCAACCTTAAAATGCCGGGCGACTGGTTCGGATGCGTCTTTGTCATCTATCACGTAGGTGTTCCCGGAATTGGTCGCGTAGTCTTCTTCCTGTTTCACCGATGTGTAACTTTTTGCACATTGCACAGGTTATGCAATTCCAAGTAATTCCAAGCACTTCACCTTTTTATCTCTCTCAATTATTTTATTTATCAAATTAACAGCACTGCTTTACAAGAAAACGGGTACCATATTGTATTGTCAGGGTAAACAATATTGCGTTTCCTACAAAGGATCAAACTTAGTGCACTTTTGTCCTTCAAAACGTCCTATGAGCCACTAAAGGACTTTCACATGAACACTTCTCAAAGTATAGTGATTATACATAACCCTTTTTTACCAAAAAGCAAAGGCTAGTTACAGATTATCTGTAATTCTAGGAGAGAGGATTTTTTTGTGCAATCAGGAGCCAGTTCATACAGACATGTTAAATTTGGGGGCACCTTCCATTTTGCTGAGTTTTAACTCAGCATGAGTGACCGTTTCCCAATCTTTTTGCAGGGTGGTGCCATTTTTCAGTTTCTAACCAAATAGTAATCACTGCCCCATCTACGTCCATAAAAGCTGCTTAAAGGGCCACGCTCAACCAAAAAGCATTGCGCGCCTCTGTTGTTGTTATTATCCGGGAATTCGGTTGTGGCGTAAGACTCAAAAACACATGGGAGAAACATCGAACGATGGAAGGAGAAGAGGAAAGTTCCTTGGATGTTACTGGCGACGATATTGATTTGGGTTATGAAGAAAGACCTGTTAACCGTTACGGCTCTCCTATAGCTCTCCCAGAGAGCACTGATCATGAAGAAGCGGGCCTTCTCAAGCTCTTCCAAGCAGAGTGGTGAGTTCCAATGAATGAAGCGAGCGCGTATGTCGAATTTTGATTACCGTGTTGTTGGATATAAACGACTAAGAATTTGCGTTGCTCTCTACTCTGTATAGATCTGCCAGTGCAAGAATACTTGCAGCCGAAAAACAGGAAAATATCGGGGATGTGTGTGCAGAGATGCCGGTTTGAGATGCTCGTCAAGTTGTGTGTGGCAGCATTTCAAAGCCGTGTAAGAATAACAAGAGGCTACAATTAGCCTAAACCCGGGCTTGTAAAAAACAGTATTGTATCCCTAACTTAGTGCTAAACAAAAGAATAGAGGGAAGTCTGTCTTTCTTACATCGGACGCATTGTGTTTAGTTTGTGTTGGAGTCTATTTCTTTAGACCCCTATCAACATTTATTCCTCTAAAATACAGCTCAACCATTGAGAACAGTAATTATAACACTTGTAAAAAATATTTCTAAAAGAACAAGAAAAAGAGAAACAGAAAAATAAAGCCCGTGATATATACCACTAAAAAAGCTAAAAGACATCAAACCCGGGTTAGCTGTGTCACAGGCAAGAACAGTGACCTTTAGGCCACAGAGGTTTATCCTTTTGCAAGGTGATAAAAATAGTGTATTGATTCCAAAAAAAAAACTAAGCACACTTGTTTTCGCTTCGATGGATAATTGTTTGAGAAAGGAAACGCTTATCGAACGATGTAGGATTTTTTCGCATAAACGTTAATGGAGTACGTCTCGGTGAAATGTGAGTAGAAAATTAATTAGCAGAGTGAAACTGTTTACAAACACTTCTCCTTTGTCGTCTCATGTTATTATAATCGGCTCCAAAGCACAAGACCTAGAAAACTCAGACCCACCCCCAAACTGTAAAAACTCAATCCCCTCATAAACGGCGATAATTCATTTTGCCCACGTTTATTTCACTTTGAAAATTTGTATAGTTGTGAGGGGGTCTGAGTTTTCCAGTTTGGGGGAGGGGGGGTGGGGGGGGGGGGTCTGAGTATTCTAGGTCTCGTGCTCCGGAGCCGATTATAATAACGTGAAGTGTTTGTTATCTGCGATAAATAGACGGTGTAACATTTCAGCGCACTGAACGGCGATAATTTATTTTGTCCACGTTTATTTGACTTTGAAAATTTGTATAGTTTTGAGGGGGTCTGAGTTTTCCAGACTTGGGGGGGAGGGGGGGTGGCGGGGG
>JAEMWC010000866.1:367500-375379 GCA_016490735.1 Pachyseris speciosa
CTCTGCTCGTATTGAAATGTTGCCTCCACACCTAATTTAAACACTCTTAGTTAATAGTGACTTATTTGCCGTCTAAATACCGCACGCCCTTCATATTCATATTTGTTTTTCACAGCACCTTGTGGAGTCAATACCCACCTATGAGCACAAATTCAATACATAGAGATCTATTCTACCTTTCAGTGCATGCACTGTGCACAGAACAATCTGAAAACACTTACTGCACCAAGATAAGGCAAGCATAGCGACATTTTGGTATTCAGTGCTTTCAACACTGAAAAAAGAGCACCAAGTATGATTGCTGCCTGACGAATACAAAGGGCAACGAGTATATGCATGCAAATTACAAGTCTACTCTAGACAAAAAAGTGTGAGCCCACTTTACCCCGTACCTGCATGACCCTACTACAATCCTACCGAATACACCTTAATGAGGCTGTGCTTACTGAGTATACAGTTTAAATATAAAACCGTAAAACGCAAATTGAGTCTGCATGACATACAGGACTGGGGGTCTAGCCTAACTCAATTACTAAATTTAGCGACGTTAGCTACTTGAGAGCGAAGGCCTTATCGTGTACCTTAATATACATGTCGTTACTTGGATGTGAATCACGACATTTGGAGCATACTTCTTCAGTCGATGATGTCACCTGTCCGCGTAGCAGAGTGGCGGTTGGTGATTGGTTCATTTCAAACCTCTTTACTGTTGTTTAATTGTGGATTTCCATGCTTCTCGAATCTCAATCCCGTTATTAATTGCTATTAATGGAAATCTGTTAGTCACCCAATGTCATTGTGCTACTTATAACACTAGGTTGCCAGTCGGCACCATAGCCTGAGTGAAAACCAGCAGATGGGATGAAACTCGTAATCCACATTAAAATGACTACTAGTTCGTGAGATAAACAATACAACTAAGCTACCATTTCAAAGCAAGATGAGTAAATATTTCATTGCACTACGACTACTCTTTGTACATGTAAGGTGCGTCAGGGCTGACGCTTTTTTAGACACCTGAGCTTCTGCTGCGTTATCCACTTAACCATCTTTGTTTATGCGATTTGAGCATCAGTTATTTTGCGGCTTGACTTTTCCGCAGAACTTGCCACTTCAGTTACTGCTGCTTCCACTACTCCTTTACTTGTTTCCTCACGTGATTCAGAATCACTTGCCTCCTCCTTTGGCACATCAGCATCTGCTTTTTCTACTTCCACGCTGTGGACTTCTCCTCTTTGGCTGCTGCGGTGTGGCTTACGTTAACCATTTCAGCATCTGCTGTCTCTGCCACCTCCGTATCTGCTATTTCCCTTGATTGAGATTCTTCTTCCTCAGCCACTTCAACAGATGTCGCCCTCACTCCTCGGCCTCTGGTCCATCTGTAGCTTCAGCACCTACTTCCTTTCTATCTTCAGCATCGACCGCCTCCATGGCGATAGTGTCCGCTGCTTTCAGCTCCTCATTTCAGCATTTGCTGGTTTCGGCAATTCGACATCTGCTGCTGCCATTTTCGCCTCATGTTCTTTAGGTTTCTGTGCTACATGCACAGGTTCCTCCATCATTTCAGTGTCTGCTTCCTCATCTACTTCAGCATCTGCTTCTTCTGCTACTTCAACTTGTGCTTCATCGGCAGTTTGTGCATCTCCATCTACAGCGCTTTAGCTTCTTGCTCTCCCGCTTTTTCTGTTGGCTCTACATCTGCTGCTACTTTACCATCGCTATCATCTACTGATCCTACCGACTCCGTATCTGCTGATGGCACTTGGTGTCCTCTCTACCACTTTCATCTTCCGTTACCTCAGGATTTTCTGACTCCGCCACGTCAGCTTCTGCTGGTTCAGTGACCTCAGAAGTTGCTGCTGTCGCCATTTCATCGACTGCTGCGCCTCAAAATCCTCAGTTTCTGTTTGCACAGTTTTGGGCTCTGCAGATGTTACCCTTTCTTCACTTTTCTGCTTTATTCACTTCATCTCCTGCATCTTCTTCTGCTGCTCCCTCTACCATCTGCTCTTGGTCTGACTTTCCTTCTTGTTCCTTCTAATTCCTTTACTCCGTCATCTGCATTGATAAAATACACCGGAGTATTTATTCTGAGATTCTTAGGTACCGCGAATGATTTGAAAGTACTTTTCGCGACCTGTTGTTTAATGGATCAATAATTTCAGTCCTTCTAACTTGATATACTACACGTTGCCTTTCCATTGCTAAGCAAGTCATGATCACTGTCTAACTGTGTTTATCTCACAAGCAAGTTTGGTGACCCCCGTGTGTTTCACGTCTTAATTACGTCTCAGTTTCCAGTTGCTAGTCAATTAGCTTGGATCCGCCACATTAAAAACCTCTTAGAAGACATTAAAACTTCCAAAAAGGGAATCCACGCTAATACAAGAACTCTACAATGATAAAAATTAGTTACTTTCGACTAAGAATGAACTACTCCAATTTCTGCAAAGCTCTGCGGCGAAACGTGCTTGCGATACACATCAATCTCAACGAAGATAAGTTACATTGTGAATAACCGGTTTTACTATAGCCATATCATAACGTATAACGCCACAAACCTCTTTACCAATGCGTATGATTGGAATGTCTAGAAGGTGAAGTGACAAGGAGTAATGGCATTGATTCATCAAACTGGAAACCATTGCTAAGAACCATAAGAGGGCGTGATTAAGAAAGTGCAGGGTAGGCCCTTCAAATTTGGGCATCCACAAAATTCTTGAAAACACGATGAACATGTTGACTTCAATGAGTTGATTGCGTTATATCATTAGGACTTATTTTCAGTTGTTTCTACGGGGTCGCCGGCCATTTTGCATCTTAAGCATGAAAAGAAAACTTTACATCTCATAGATTTTCTGTGGCTGTTGAAACGTATCTGAAAAGTAACTGTTTCAACAGCCACAGAAAATCAATACAGTATCAAGTTCCATGTGTCCCATCTGATATCCTGCTTTCATGTCAGAAGACTTTTCATAAATAACTTTGTAGGCTTCAAAAATGTGCTGTGTTTTGAGAGATACAGGTGAGTAAACACAAAATGAAATAAAACCCTCTAACTGGTTTATGTTAGTTAGATGTGTGTTATTCTTTTACCTGTTTGGGTTGCAGGCTAACAAAGTGATGCTCGTGAACGTGCCCCAGCACAAGCTGGCTACTGCCGCAACATCATGTTCAGGGTTAATGGTCAGTCATGAGACAGACTGCTGATCACGTGTATGGGTGTTTCAAAGCAGTTTGCCGCAGCATGAAGAATGACGTGTTCGCCCCATGTACCATCTGCTGCCATGTTCCGCAGGTAATCATCCAAGACCGATATCCGTGGACAAAGTTGAACAGTTCTGTCCCATCGGCTATAAGATACCAAGGATATTGTGATTAAAAGGGACTGAATCCAGTTTCCTACATTTTAATGTGGCAATTATAAATATTTTAAAAGGATTCCTTGAGGAATAAATGGCACACCTCTTGAGGAGATGATACTACAATAATGGTATCAAAGAAATTTGTTATTATTGGTAAACACGTTTTGTTCATTTCCGTGGCGTAGTAGTTTGCAGCCAAAACAGCATAAAACATTTCATCGAACATGGTGACCCCATATCTTTTAATTATAACATGGTGCTTACACAGTTAAGACACTCATTAAAAAAATCAAAATATTGGAGAGAATTGAGAGGCACCTTTCATCTTGTAAGACTTAAGATGTTTCTGTTCACCTGATTCTCGCTCAGCACCCTCACCCCCAGGAAAAATCATAGCATGCCGACCGCAATTAGAAATCCCCAGCAGTTTAGATGCACTGCGTTGTCAACCACACAGCTTTCGCTCTATGTTAGTTTTGAAGATCTGCAATCGTAGTTCATCGATAGAGAATGCTTTTGTCGTAATGACTATCACCTATTGCTAACATACAAAAATTCATTTTTCCTTCAAGTTTACGCGTTTTAGAGAACGATTTAAGAAGGACTACTACCACAAGTTATGCCTTACTAGTCTAAGGTCTAATCCCAGCTTAATCTAAAGATTTAGCCCAGCCAAAAGCGGAGCTCCAGGATTATTTTTTTCACAGCGGAGCTCCAGGATTATTTTTTTCCACAGGTATTGAAAAACTTCGCATGGCTTTCCTTGCGCCAATATTTAATTTACGTTTAGAGCAGTCAAAAGGAATTAACTGCGGTTCAAAAACAACAAAACATTAAGATGTATATAATCAAACAATACACGACGCCTATGTTTCTTCGAAAACAAATTTAACTACCTAAAAGCGAACAAATATTTGCATCAACAACGTGTTTGACCGTTAAGCCCCTTTCTAAACATTGCATTTATTCTTAAATGGCTTCCCATGTTCTATCTTGATCAAACATTTTCATCCAACATTTTCCGCGTAAAAACAAATGTTTGATCGTTTAGCCACCCCAACCAACAAAGCGTGTACAGCCGGTAAAAAGCAACCAAATGCCAAACGTCGAAATTTCGGCGATATATGCAAAAAAATCCGCGTTCTGTGGACTCACTCTGTCTAGTGTTTGGTCAAACATTGTTTGTGCGTTTAGCCACCAACGTTATGTTTGACAACTGACGATGTTGGATGAAAATGTTTGATCCTTTAGCCGAGGATTTAATCCTCAATTTTAAGAGGATTCATTGCGATTACGTGTTTCGTAAGTTTCGTAACGCTGTTAAGGCACCGAGGTCGAAAAACAGTCAGCCAAGCGAAGTAAAAACACTCGTTCCTTTGCAAGCAAAACAACATAAGCTTAAGAAAACAAAGAAAAAATTCAAGTACTTCTTTGCGTCCCAAACGAGTAGAGATGATTGTTATTTATCTCTAGTCGAGAGAAAAATACAAGTTTCATTCCTTAACGCAAAAGTAACAACGATTAAACCAAATGTCAAGCTTCAATTTATTTAATTCCCCTCACTGCCCTGTGTTGTAGAGGTTTTCTACCACCTCAAAATACGTAAGCTCATCCACTTTAGTAAACACGCGTCCGCAAAAATAGCAAACGTCACAGAGTTTGAGGTAATCGTTCCTGCCATTAATGCCGGTGAACTGTTTTAAGTGACCTTTCTTGGTGAGCTGCAAGATGCCGCCGTAAAGTGAAAAACCCTTGAAGCGTTCAATTATTTTGTTTTCAGCCACACGATCTATCCAAGGTTGAAACACGAAAATTTGGTTTATCAACGGAGTTGATAATGTAAATTGACCACGTACAGGGATTCGATTAGCTGACGTTTCGGCGTTAGCCCTTCGTCGGAGCGAATCGAGGAATTGTGGGTTGTGTATGGTTTATATATACAGAAAATGGAGCTACGCTATTGGTGGTAACATGGTAACGTGAAAAACAGGAATAAATCAATTGAATTGAATGAAAAGCGCTCTTTTTGCATAATGTGCAGGTTATGCAATAAGATAACATTTGCGGAGGTACACGTGAAACGATCAGTGATCTTAACAATCGCTTAGGTCGATATTTTGTCAGTGTTTTAATGAAAGGACCAAGTTTTGCATTGCGAGCGCGCACATTTAAAAGTTCCAGGTTGTTCATTTTGAATGCGCTTTAACTAGAAAGTTACCTACATTTTGTCGCGTTTGAATGAAATCATGGTGGTTCCGAAAAGATTCTAACAGTTCTGCGATCATTTTGCAGTATCTTAAAGTTATTAAGAATGATGGCTTTAACTGGGTGATTATGCGGGTGAAATGTGAGGGTGAATGGAATTCTGACATCTTTCCTTTTGTGACGTCTGTAGTGCCTGACTGTTGACTGTTGATCAATCGAGGCGCCACGCAGCTCTCGGAACAGTTCACAGGATTGGCTGAGAAAACAATAAACAAACACAGAAACAATGGACCCCTAGCCCTGAAATAATGAGCTGCGTGGTAATAAGAACAATGAAATTAGAGGTTATGAGAGGTGCGTGGCATCTGGATCAATCTGCTGAGCGCGTGATGGCCCGATTGAACTACAGAGTCATCACTACATAGACGTCGAAGTCTAAGAAATTGAGAATAGGAATGGCGTTTTTGACATGAGATGGATGCGAAGATGAATACAACAAATAACTGTGAGAATCGGTGGGTTTGTAGTGCACACTGGTACATAAACCCGTTGCCGCTGATAAAAACTTTGATATCAAGGCCAGGGAAGTTTCCGAAATTTCCCAGGTATATTTCTACTCCGAGAACCTCGTGTATTTACTTTTTACCCAAAATCCACAACCTAACAACTCGGGTCGACCTATCGTTTCTGCCTGTAGTTGCCCTACCGAACTCATTTCTAGCTATTTAGACAAGATTATGGCGCCCATCGTCCAATCTTTGCCATCTTACATTAAAGACAGTCAACACGCACTTGAAATTTTCCGCGATTTTCAATTTCACCGGCGAAGACAATCTAATTTTCACTATGGATTTACATCTCTATACACTGTCATTCCTAACGGGAAGGTCTTCAAGCACTTAAGTATTTTTTCGATCAACGCCACCGTCAAGGAACCTAGCTCGGAAACGCTACTCCGCCTAGCTGAACTAGTTTTAACACTTAGCTGATTTTCTTTCGCTGACAACTATTACAAGCAAATTAATGGTGTAGCGATGGCACAAAAATGGGACCTAGCTACGCCAATCTTTTTGTAGGGTAAGTCGAGTACCAATTCTTCAATCAGTACAACGGTCCTAAACCTGAACTCTACGGCGCTACATTGACGACTGTATCGGCGCAATTTCGTCTAGCAAGGAGGAAATCAACCAATTCATAACCGCCGTTAATTCCTTTCATCCGGCTCTAAAATATACCTGGGAAATTTTGGAAACTTCCCTGCCCTTTCTTGATATCAAAGTTTTTATCAGCGGCGTTTACTGGTACCCGTTTATGTACATGTTCACTACAAACCCACCGATTCTCACAGTTATGTGTTGTATTCATCTTCACAACCATCTCATGTCAAAAACGCCATTCCCTATTCTCAATTTCTTAGACTTCGACGTCTATGTAGTGATGACTCTGATTTTTCCAACAAATCAGAGGAAATGTGCCATTTTTTCGAGAAACGTGGTATCCTGATTCTGTAGTTCAATCGCCATCACCGCGCTCAGCAGATTGATTCACCCTCACATTTCACCCGCATAATAACCCAGTTAAAGCCATCATTCTTAATAACTTTAAAGATACTGCAAAATGATCCAGAAACTGCTAGAATCTTTTCGGAACCACCGCTGATTTCATTCAAACGCGACAAAATGTAGGTAACTTTCTAGTTAAAAGCGCATTCAAAACAACTGAACAACCTGGCACTTTTAAATGCGCGCGCTCGAGATGCAAAAACTTGTCCTTTCATTAAAAACACTGACAAAATATCGGACCCTAAGCGATCTGTTAAGATCACTGATCGTTTCACGTGTACCTCCGCAAATGTTATCTATTACATAACCTACACATTATGCAAAAAGTTAAACATAGGCGAAACAGGAAGACGACTAGGTGACCGATTCCGAGAACATCTTCGTGATGTTGAGAAAGATGACAAAGACGCATCCAAACCTGTCGCTCGGCATTTTAATCTCCCTAACCGTTCCAAACAACACATGTCGATCTCCGGCCTTTCCCTACATCAAGGGTACCACGGAAAGCCGTAAAAATCTCGAGCAAAAACTGATCTTTCCAAATTGGCACTCTCTAATCCCCACGGTATCAACGAGCGCTTTCATTCAATTAATTTATTCCTGTTTTTCACGTTACCATGTTACCACCATAGCGTAGCTCCATTTTCTGTATATAAACCATACACAACCCACAATTCTTCGATTCGCTCCGACGAAACGTCAGCTAATCGAATCCCTGTACGGTGTCAATTTACATTATCAAACTCC
>JAEMWC010000867.1:0-132500 GCA_016490735.1 Pachyseris speciosa
AAAGGAAAGCTCTTTTATTCGATCACTGCATAGGGCTAGAAATTTTTCATTTTCAGTAACTGGAGAGGATAATAACTTTTTAAGGGGCCTTCTATCAGGGAGCCTACATCCGTGAATACGGTGACGATTTGCTGTAGCCAAATCAACAGGCATTTTATAACTTCAAGTCTATATATACTGTATCTATTCTGTTCAAACTAAGCAGTTTGAAGCAATAAAGTAGTCGGATTTGATGATTCGGTGGTCATGCAAGTATTGTCAGCATTGCCAGAAATTTGGGGAAAAGATGGCGGCCGCACGTGCGTACCGAGGTCCTTATGGCGGCGAAATCGTGTAAGAAAACGTATGGAGAGATAAAAACTTTTTCAAATAAAACCATTACGAGCTCACGGGTCTTCAGTGCACGACTTGAATTATGATTAGTACAGTAAGAGCTACGCAATTCACTGTAAAGCGGCTGTCTGTGAATACACATAGGTTTACTTACTTCCCGAGATGATCACTTTCATCTTTCGTTTTACACACAATTTCCCCATACATTGTATTGAAATCCTGCTGAAGTCATGCAAACACTCGTCCATTCCAGTCTGAACCCTTCGATGGAGTCAATCTGCGTGACTCGATATAAATTCATCAATGTTTAGAGCATTTAAATCCACTGAAAAATGTACAAATATGTCCCTGTAAAACACTTCCAAAGTTGCGCTTAAAACTCTCATTTTCCCATCTCTATTCCAGTGAATGGACGCCATGTCTAAATCGGTCGAAGAAGGGAAGGAAAGACTCCAAACTGAGAACTTCTTTCAGCCGCCATTTTGTTCGTTGCTATTATCCAGCGATGTCTGACGGGATAGAATTAGGTTCCTGCTCCCTAATTGTTTTAGCCAGGCTAGGTTCATTCGCAAGTATAAAACGCGGGAAAAACGAACACAAATTTTAAGAGTGTGCCGCCGGTATCAAAACAAAGTAAAATGGCTGAGGTTCTTGACGCTTACAAAAAACAGAAGCAAGATTGGGCACTTAAAGTACAATCAGAATCCTCTTCACTATGTCAAACAGAATGCTTCTCAGCAGTATGAAATCTCGTTCTGTGTGGAGATTCCTTGGCCACTGTTGCGTTTGTGGAGTGACCTTTAGATGGCACCCCTGTGAAATTAAATTACATCGACCTGCTCAACTCTACCGCTGTGGATGGATGGTTCACTATAAGAAGGAGGGTGCTTACGTAATTTTCGACTTTGTGACCCAATGGAATTCTGGATACTTCTTGTATAACGCCGACATGGAAGACCGCCAATTTCCATTTCAGATATTTTTTCTAACCGTTTGCATTATTTACAAGTCGAAACTTGCCAAAATTGTCATGCCAGGTACCGGAATCCACTCACCAAAAGGCTTAAGACACAACTTCACTTCCGTGAATTGCCTTGACTGGCTTGAATAATTTCAGCCACCCACTGCATTTAAAATTGCTTCTTACCTCTGTTTTCTTTTAAAGGATTGCCTCTACCCATCAACCCAGCTGTATGATGCCAGGCAGGAGGCTTTCTGAAGGTGGAAAATGGCTCGAAAAACACACTTATAAATCGCATACGTAACAAATTGTCAGCAAACCGTTCGAAATTCGGCTTCTTTTGCAGTTTGTTACAATAAAGAATAAAGGAATTCCAAGCTAGTTGACGTCGTGGCATCCCAATAAGGTTTAAATCTTTTTTAATCATATTTAATTCAATATAGTTAGTTGCAATTGAAAAGCAAATATACCACACATGGTAGCTATAACAGTTGAAGTCTCGGTCAAAAATAGAAGCTGCTAGTTACGTGGCATGCTTATTCAACATGAATGTAGCTATACTGTATACAATCACATATCCACTAAAATTTGAGAATAATTAGATCTATCTAGGGATCCAGCCATGACTACCAGAAATCAAAATACGTATTATTTTAAGTTTATAGATATAAATCATTCGCAGTTTATAACACATTTAAAATACTTACCAAAACTTATTTTCCACTCATTATTCACAACAAATCTCTCTGACTTAAATGTTTCGACACCACTAGCATAAATAAAACAATCGTGGTTAAAGGACCCTCTGTTTGAATCTCTGCTAGGCTCAATTTTTTCACAAAACGTTCATTTATGAGAAGGAAGAATAACGACGAAAGGGAACATAAACAAGTGGTTTTTTGCGCAGACAGATAATACGTCTGGAATGAGGATTATGAAGTCATTCAAGTTTTTATTATTCATGAGCCTGTTTAAGCCTGTTTCGACACCACTAGCATAAATAAAACAAACTTGGTTTAAGGACCCTCTGTTTAAATCTCTGTTGGGCTCAACTTTCTAACAAAATGTTCATTTATGAGCAGGAAGCCTAACGACATAACACAAGTAAACAAGTGTTTTTTTTTTCTTTTTGCGCAGACAGATAATACGTCTCAAATGAGGATTATGTAGTCATTCAAGTTTTTATTATTCATGACCTTAAATATCAGATGCGATGTTGCACGTCTTGGTATTGTTTAAAATACTTATATTTTTTTTCACGACCATGTTATTAATTACTGCTGATTATCTCTATTTAGATCCAGTTCTTCCTCCCAATGAAGTCGAGCCATAATGTGGCTATAATTTTTGAGTCATTGAATGAAATGGTTCTGTAAATGAAATCGTAAATAAAATTAGCTAACCAGCCGTTCGATCTTGATGTAGTTTTTCCTTTATGGTTCTCTCATTGGAAAGTAAAAGGAAAATCAAATATATGCGCAACTAGTAACAATTACTGAAATAACATCTCTTATCGTATTTTTATTATTATTTTCATAGTATGAGAAAGAGTTAATTGACCTTCGCGAAGAGCTGCTGGAGACATAGAGAACTCTGGCTTCAACCCACGAACAGTTCATCTTACAGGAGTCCAGCACGCACAAACTGGTAGCTTCCTTCAAGGAGAGGCTGGCAGAAAGTGAGAACTCCCTTCAGCAGTTGCGTGAGGAGAAAGACACGGAAATGAAAGAGCTTCTTGATCGCTTGGTAAGCGTGGAATCTGAACTGCGTAAAGAGCAGAAAGAAATGCAAGAAGTAATTCAAGCCAAGCAGGTGATCATCGACGCTCAAGAGAGGGGGATCAAGTCAGTGGACTCGAACAATGCCAAGCTAATCGCTACCTTGAGCCAGATAAGGGGTTCAAGGAATAACAACAAGGTCTTGAATTACACCAGTAGTGATCTTTAGTCTGAAACAGGTTCACGTTCTCCACAGGAAGTAAGCGGCAATTCTATGCGCGGTCAATTGCGCAAAGGGGAGTCGAAGAAGCAAACGTCCGCCAGAGGTTACGCAAAAATCTTTAAGACTTTATAGAAGGCTTTGATCCACTAGACCAGCGGTCGAGAGCCATGTTTCTCCGTTGGCTAAAAAGAAGAACGACTCCGTGAAAAGTGAGAACTTCTAAAAATGTTGTATTTTATCTACCCGCCAGGAGTAAGCAAGGATGACGAGGCGTATCACGCTTTCTCTACAGCTACCTGTTATCGACCCAGGCATCTTTCATCCTAATGAGTTAGATTCACATCCACTGAAAAGGAATTTGTATCTAGTTCAACTATTGACGGGAGGGGCGATAAAACATGCAACTGGATAAAAATTCTTTCTCAGAATCCCACTACACTAATATGTTTTAGCTTACGATGCCTGAATATGTATGAATCTCAGAAGCTCTGTTATAAGGAGAATTCAGGGATAAGTCCTAACATTTGACTTTCTTATTTTTTTTCAAGTATGAGCTGCTATAGTCGATTACCTTTTCAATACTTCCGTGAAACGTCGAGTCATTTGTATGGATAAAATCCTAAGATTCCCATTTAAATGAAAGTTACTATCTAAGCGGCACTCTGCCGTGGTATTGTTTGACTTTCATGTTTTGCCAAGTGATTTTGTGTTATTTATTATCTAGCAACTCTAGAGAGTGAATGAATGGAACGACATTCCTGCAAAACAAATTTTGTAGCTTGTTTCAGCTATCTAGAAGTAGCTCTATTATAAGGTTAAGTCGCTAGTATTGACTCATATACTAGGAAAATTGTGATTAAATTAATAGATTAGGGGTTATTCGTCCGCAAAAGAGTGTTTTCAAACAACCCGTGAAACAGATTGAAGTTGATTTTGTTTTTCCTTTAGAAAACTATTTCAGTGTATTGTTTTGTCGTAATGTTTTGGCAATTAAATGGACGACAATTCTTTTTTAAGGGATCTTTAAAAAGACTCTTACAGTCAATTTTATTTATGAAAAATTTAACTATGTATTAAGTTTTGTTGTATAATAATGCCTACCTCTGAGATTTTTTTTCCTTTTTTGGCCCGTGCATAAAATTTAACTAAGAAGGGCTTGATTGTAACAGGCCAAAGTGAAATATGAAAATACATAAATACTGTTAACTAAAAATTATATCATTTCATTATTGTATCATACGTTTGTAAGGGAAAATGGAAAATAACGAGATTTACCAAGCGAAATACAAAATAGAATCCGAAATTAAAGTTACAAAATAATAGACCCATAAACCTCTTCAAATGAAAATGTGTAGCAGTATTTAATTTAGCTTAAATTAATTTGAAGTTGGAAAGCAATTAATACATGGATAAAGTTAATAATAAAAAAGAGCGAAAGTGGAAAAAATTAACAATCCTGATTAATAACAGTTTTTTGCCAGGATAGGCAACGGATCAACATAATAATTTTCCTCCGTGCACTCTTATACCCTTTCGGTTAACCGGGCAGAGATTTCAGCTTGGCTTCCATAACAAATCTTCTTAAAAGGCGTTTGCGATTACATGATTACATGATTACATGAATTTCAGCCCAGGTTGAAGGGCTGATGAACCTCATGTAATAGCATTCAAATTTCAGCCCAGGCTGGAAAGTGAGTTTGGACATGCGCACTGATAGTGTTTTAATCGAAAAAGACAAACTTAATCCCAGAGCCCGCAACCCCTTGTGGTTAGGGAGATTAAAATGCCGAGCGACAGGTTTGGATGCGTCTTTGTCATCTTTCTCAACATCACGAAGATGTTCTCGGAATCGGTCACTTAGTCGTCTTCCTGTTTCGCCGATGTATAACTTTTTGCATACTGTGCAGGTTATGCAATAGATAACATTTGCGGAGGTACACGTGAAACGATCAGTGATCTTAACAGATCGCTTAAAGCCCGATGTTTTGTCAGTGTTTTGAATGAAAGGACAAGCTTTGCATCGCGAGCGCGCGCATTTAAAAGTGCCAGGTTGTTCAGTTGTTTTGAATGCGCTTTTAACTAGAAAGTTACCTACATTTTTGTCGCGTTTGAATGAAATCAGCGGTGGTTCCGAAAAGATTCTAGCAGTTTCTGGATCATTTTGCAGTATCTTAAAGTTATTAAGAATGATGGCTTTAACTGGGTTATTATGCGGGTGAAATGTGAGGGTGAATGGAATTCTGTCATTCTTTTCCTTTTGTGACGTCTGTAAGGCTGACTGTTGATCAATCTGCTGAGCGCGGTGGTGGCCCGATTGAACCACAGAATCAGGATAGCCACGTTTCTCGAAAAAAATGGCACATTTCCCTGATTTGTTGGAAAAATCAGAGTCATCACTACATAGACGTCGAAGTCTAAGAAATTGAGAATAGGGAATGGCGTTTTTGACATGAGATGGATGTGAAGATGAATACAACAAATAACTGTGAGAATCAAGAAACTGCTAGAATCTTTTCGGAACCACCATTTTAATCTCCCTAACCATTCCAAACAACATATGTCGATCTCCGGCCTTTCCCTACATCAAGGTACCACGGAAAGCCGTAAAATTCTGGAGCAAAAACTGATCTTTCAAATTGGCACACTTAATCCCCACGGTATCAACGAGCGCTTTTCGTTCAATTAATTTACTTCTGTTTTTCACGTTACCATGTTACCACCAATAGCGTAGCTCCATTTTCTGTATATAAACCATACACAACCCACAATTCCTCGATTCGTTCCGACGAAGGGCTAACGCTCGAAACGTCAGCTAATCGAATCCCTGTACGGTGGTCAATTTACATTATCAAGTCTGTTGATAAACGAAAAATTCATGACTTAGACCTGGCGTGACAGTACAGCGAGCAACAGACGCCAGGCTACGAAGCCTGCTTCATGCAATGCTGAGCGAAGTCTGTTCGTTTAGGTCACCATCATCAGTTTCTGTAATGACGTACAATTTAGAGTATTAATTATTAACATACTTGCCAACTATAAGTTAGCAAAACGTAGAAAACGCAGGCACTGGCTGCAGTTATTAGAGTTTTTATGATAAAACCAAAGTAAGTCTGGAATGTTTCCAAAATATTAACTGCTTATTGTTCAAACCGGCAAAATGACTTCCATCATCCATCATCCTTTAAGGAAGTAAACCACCCAACAAGCAAAAAAACCAAACCGCCCAAAATAAAACACAACAAAGAAATAATAAAATGACGATGTCATAACAATAGTAAAACAAGATGCTAGAAGGGAAACAGGGGGCAACCAGGATTGAACCGGTGTCTTCTCGATCTGCAGTCAAATGCTCCACCACTGAGCTATGCCCCCTTGAATGAGATAACAGGTAATAATTATTCAACACAACAACATGAGATGCGCGCTTCTTATCACGAGAGCAAAAATTTAATTATCAGATGATTATGATTATGATTATTATCGTCTGCTAACGCGAAGGGAAACGAATGTTTGCTAAAACTGGAAAAACTTTAAAGAAAAAAACGTTTTTCGTTACTTTTGTGATCAAACTTGTCAATTCAGTTTGAGTAATAAATAAGTCAAATTTTAATCGGGCTTTTGAGAAATGGAATTTGTTTCCAGATTTCCTTTTTCTGTTTTTGTTTTCAACTATCAACAACTTGCTTGAGATGAACACTGATCACTTATATCCTAGTAGCACCGATGATAGTGCCTTGGCAAATGCCTTTGCATTGCTGATTTCTTTGCCCAGAAGATTTCAAAAATACGCAGTTCCATTCTGGGTGCCAAGACTAATTTTGGTGTTACATCTCCCGGTACGTCAGTGCAAAGCTCGTCTCTCTTCCTTCAGCCAAGTGGATATGCAGTGTTGTTCATAAACTGCTAACTGGGTTGTCAAAAAAAAAATCTTGCTGCTTGGATCCTCTGCCTGAGTGCATGTGTCTTAAAGGAATGCAGCGATACTTTACTGCCCATCTTTACCATGATAATTAATTTTTCGCTTTCACATGGGGCTATGCCGGATTCCCTAAAGACTGCTATGTTGTTACCTTTACTCAAAAAGAAGAATGCTGATCATGAAACTTTCTCTAATATTCGCCCCATATCAAACTTGAAGCTAATCTCTCAGCTCATATGTAAGTCATAATCGTGTTCAGAATGTCTTTTTAAATGGGCCAAAAATGGTTCGTTGCCACTAGGAACTAAATGTGTTCACTTGTTTGCTTTGTCAGGTGGACACTATATTTGTCCTGACTGGTGCAACATCTTATTTTTATTAAGATATTTCAAAGGTCACGTGACCTCTTTTGTTTAATAATCCTTAAATTGCAAATTAAGGTCAACTGTTCAAAAATTTTTCGACACGAAATGAGAAATTTCATATGCCCAAGCGGCCATATAAACACCAGTGAAATACCAAACCATTTCACTTGAATTCTTTTTACCCCTGCGAAAGGCGCGATTTATTATGTAACCGAGAGATAATATGTCCCTGTGAAAATACGGCATGTTTTTGTGCGAAAAGAAAATAGACTTTTTTTTCTATTAGAAAAAGAACATCTTTTTTGATTTTTCAACATTTTGAACCTTCTTTTGCTCCCGTTTACTTAGAATGGCTGAAATGTAACTTTCGGGGTGTCAGACAACACTCTCTTTAATTTGATGGGAGGTTTCGTGCAGGCGAGAATACATCACAACCAGTGTAGTTTGACTAATAAGTTAGAGAGACTCTGGGAAAGAGGTTGCATTTCTGGTCAAGTGTAGATCGCAATTAGTGTAGAAAGATTCATCCATGAGCTAGCTCAGGGAAGCCTTCCATTTTAATATGAAGTGTGAGAAATCGAAAAGTTACAAGCTGGCTTAGAGCATTCAATACAGTCTAACGTGATTCTGATGAATGAATGAAATACTCTGCCACAAGAATACGGCTTAAAATCATTTCAGGAACTATAAAAGAAAAAAACCTTTAGAACCTTTTCTCACCATCCATTGACAAGAGAGGATAATCCCCTCTTGCCATTGAGTAACTCCAAAGTAAAACCAAACAAGAGTTTAAATTATCCAGGCGAAGCGAACGAGTGAAAAACTTTTCGACACGAAATGAGAAATTTCATATTTCCAAGTAGCCTCCTTCGCAGACGTCTTTGGGCTCGTCACGCGTTCCTTCCCCACGAAGGAGCGCGTGACGAGCGCAAAGACGTCTGCGAAGGAGGCTAATGTCGAAGTGGCCATATAAACACCAATGAAATACCAAACGATTTCACTTGAATTCTTTTTACCTCTGCGAAAGGCGCGATTTATTATGTAACCGAAAGACAACATGTCCCTATGAACATACGGCATGTTTTTGTGCGAAAACTCACCTGGTATTTCACTGGTGTTTGTATAATAAAAGGAAAACTATACTGAGAAAATGCAAATATAGTCGTCATCTCGAGCCAAAGTATTGCCAAAACTTTGACAACAGTCCATATAAGGCAGAAAATATCATTGCAAAATAATAACTTTTTCAGATTTCATCACCCTGGAAACTGACCGAAACTCCCAATTTTCACTTAATATGACTGTTTATTCTCTTTAAAAACCAAAATCGCCCTCGGACAACACCAAAATTCACGCAACTTTGTCTTGAAGTTTTTAAGACAAAAATTCCTATTGAAGTTAAAAGTCTACCTGGTCAGCAAACTTCGACTCACCTCTTGCAATATGTTCCACTTTTTCTGCTCACTTCTTTAGCGCGACTTGGTTAACGCTATTTGATTTCAGTTGCTCTCACGGTCTGTAATTTTCACGTTTGTGACCCAGAGGAATTCTGGGATATTCTTGCCTAACAGCAGCATGGAAGACTGCCAATTTCCATTTCACATATTTTTTAGAACCTTAGCGAGCCACCCGGTCCTGCTGGCAAAATATTTCACCTATTGCATTATTTACAAGTCAAAACTCGCCAAAGTTGCCTTGTGAGGTCGCGGAATCCACTCAAAGAACGGCTAGGAACACAACTTCCCTTCACGAATCGCCATATTTTGGCGGCCCACTTCATGTGAAATTGCTTCTCACCTCTGTTTTCCTCCAGAGGATTGCCTCTACCCACCAATCCAGCTTTATGATGCCAGGTAGGGGGCCTCCAAGGCGAAAAATGGCTCAAATAACACACTTATCAATCAAATACCTACCGAATTGTGAGCTGCATTTGATCGCTTAAAGCAAGCGACAGCTGGCGTGACAAGCGTGACAGGAAAGACAAAGCCTTCGGTTTTGTGGACCAGCAAAATCTCGATGGTAACCCCTTATATGGAATAATGACATGGACTTGACTTCCAACCCTCGAGAATTGCCAGAAAAGAGGTCAAAAGCAGCGGACAAGAATGAGTTAAGATCTCAGGGTCCACCCCCACCCTTCGCATTAAAGAGGGTTGAGATTTCAGTCCAGCTAAGATTTGCCATGTAATCGAGTCTCTAGTGTTCTACCTACTAAACTACAGGTTCAGAAAAAAATGGCGAGTTGGTAATTCTTTGAAGACACAATTCACAATGTATCCGTGGAAGACGACTTGATGCAAGCAGAATGATGATGTATGTATTGTGTAAGTGAGCTGTGGATTTAATATATAAGTGACTTTTCAAAAGAGTTAGTTAAAAGGCCGAGAGCTGAAAGTTGCTTGTATGCAAAATACTGCGAGAAGAACGAATAAAAAAGGTGAATTCGTCGTGAACATCTAATCCATATTCATAACCAAAGATAACGCCACTGCAAAGCCTGTATGGCTCTTCTTGGCCGTCTGGTCAAAGACTAACGTAACGTAACTGAAGATCAACGAAAATATTTTCGAGGAACGTCATGGAGAAAAAGCAGTAAGGATGATGCAATACTTTTGTCTGACTGGTTTCCTTGCTCCCAAGGAACATCACGTGATGTGTGACAGACGGACGGACAATCTCGATGACCATATTGTGAGCTACCAAAGGTAGCCAACACAAAAAATAAAACAGTATTTGAAGTATTTTCTAAACAAAAAGCTAAATGCACCGGCTGGGAATCGAACCCGGGTTTCCCGCGTGCCAGGCGAGAATTCTACCACTGAACCAATTTTTTTTTCTGTAGCACCGTTATAATGACAAAAAGTTTCATAGACAGATTGAATCACTCATTTTACTTCACAGAAAATTAAAACTCCGTTTTCGACATAAGAGTTATTTGTATCAGAAATCTGTCGTTCTCATAATGAACTGGTTTCAAATTAAAGTTTTCCTCGCGTGACATAATGAAAAGGGCAGCACATTTGGTTGTGTTGATTAATGACAAACTGCTATCTCGTCCAAGGGGGCATAGCTCAGTGGTAGAGCATTCGACTGCAGATCGAGAGGTCACCGGTGTGATCCAGTTGCCCCCTTTTTACTTGCTTCATTCTTCTTTAATACTATGGAAATCATTTTGACGTTTGGTGGAGGGGTCATCCTATCAAAACGGGATCACTTTTAGTGGAAAGCTTTTCTAATGTTGTTTCCGAAAACTATTTCTTTCTAGAAATTTAAGGAGTAGGTCAGGAACTAGCAGATTAGATATTTGGTCAATAATGTCCAGACAAACAGGCGAGGAGCTGTTGGAAGCCCTTCAATCTGCTAAAATTTTGTGACATGGATTGGAAGATTTCTTCCCAAAAAGCCTTTACAACTCCAGAAGATAAGGATGAGATTTTCGTACGCAAAAGGAACAACTGTTAATTTGTTTAAATCCTATTTTAAGGAGAAAGTCGTTTGTATCCATCCCTCGTTCTGTGTAGTAGAATGATTTCAGACTCTTCTTAGCTTTGTTTCTCTCGTACATAAAAAGGGCAACCGATAAGCATTTTCCAACTAAAAGTGGATATTGCGAGTATTTCCCCTTGATATAACCATTTCTCTTTCAATTGCTTGTTATTGGGACGGAAGCTCTCTCTTGAATGAGAAACCGATAAAGCTGTTTAAGATCGGACAACCTCAATGACACCTTTTGGACATGGCCTATTAACATCCGACGAACAGAAGCTCTTAAAGTATTTCAATGCGGACACAACTTTATAGTATATTCGCGGTAGTTAGTGTTAATTTTGAATTTCGCTGTAATTGCAACATAGCTCAGAAAATTTTGCTCATTGTCCAACAGATCTCTAACTGTTTTCACACCTGCATCGAACCACGACTTGTAAAAAAGGGTTCATTTCTGTTTCTTAACTGAGTTATCCCAGATTCGGGTGAAGACAAACTCCAAATTCTTATTTCTATAGTTTAGATTAGGCGCGATGCAGAGATCAGTCCTGAGTCGTAGTTTCAGTAGCTTTATTACTTTAGCTCTCAATTCTAAGTACGTTCTATTCCTAAAAAGAAACTTTGTCAATTAAGCTTGTTTTATGCTTTGTGCAGCCTATCCTTTCCATCACAGGCTAAAAACGTTCTGAGCCTAAAACAAAAGAAAGTTATTTAGAAAATACGTAAAAATTCCATTGCATAAAATATTAAGGTTATTAAAAAACCCACAGATTCCCCTGTTTTCAGCCGAGATGAATTCACGTCAATGCATGCCCTTACAGAAATTAAGAATCACCATCCGGGCCCCAGTCATTCAAAGAGCGGATAGCTTTATCCTCGCGAAACTGACTTGTCCGCTGGATGACGTTCTCTGCTCTTTGAAAAACCGGGTCAAGATGAATTATAACACTTGCAGGTGTACATGTTAAAATAAGGTAAAGATGAGGATACATTGTTAGAGCAGTTTTATGGCCTCCATAATAAATGCTAAGAAGATAGTTACATCAAATAAAGAATGATCCTCGCAGTTATAAACGCAATTTATGCAATTGCGAAAAGAAGCCTGAAAAAAATTCAGGACTTCAACGGGGTTTTAACCCGTGACCTCGCGATTACCGGTGCGATGCTCTAACCAACTGAGCTATGAAGCCACTGACGTTGGGAGCAGGTCAATTGTGGGTTCATATGTTCCCGTGAAAGAAATGAGTGTGAATGAGATATGAAATGAATCATATATGAACTGCGGAAATGAAATCAAATAAAGAATGATCCTCGCAGTTATAAACGCAATTTATGCAATTGCGAAAAGAAGCCTGAAAAAAATTCAGGACTTCAACGGGGTTTTAACCCGTGACCTCGCGATTACCGGTGCGATGCTCTAACTAACTGAGCTATGAAGCCACTGACGTTGGGAGCAGGTCAATTGTGGGTTCATATGTTCCCGTGAAAGAAATGAGTGTGAATGAAATCAAATAAAGAATGATCCTCGCAGTTATAAACGCAATTTATGCAATTTTTTCAGGCTTCTTTTCGCAATTGCATAAATTGCGTTTATAACTGCGAGGATCATTCTTTATTTGATTTCATTTCCGCAGTTCATATATGATTCATTTCATATCTCATTCACAAGATAGTTACAGTGGCTTACCTTCCTCGTTTCCCTAACTTAGCATTCAATGTGTCTTTACTTTGTTAACTGGAGGAAGGCTTAGGCATGTAAGTAAAGAAAACTACTATGTTTTTACTTACCTGTTTTCCAGATCAATACAAGTTAGATTTGGCTTAAAATTCATCCTCAACAACTGCAAAGAAAATTTTAATAAAAATTATTGTCTATTCTCAATGTGTAGGAGACCATTTTACAAGTTTCTATTCAGTCGAGTTAAAACTCAAACAATTCATGGACCGAAACTATGACAAAGGGGGGACAGCGTATGGATTCCTGTAAGTTCCGTGCGAACGCGTTTCCTCCCTTTGTTCCGTTTTTTCATTGCCCTTATTCATGGCGTTCCCAAATGGCGTTGTTCGACAAACGCACCAGCATACGAAACAATCAAATTGAACATGGAGAGCCAAGCAAGAAAGAAATCAAAATCGATTGATTGATTGATTGGTTGATTGATTGATTTGATATATAAGCACTTAGGAAATTCATTCACTGAGGTACAAAAAGTGGACACGAAGTCATTTACAACGGTAGACCTCCAGTGGTCAGAGAGCGAATCATCGGAAATACGTGAATTGGCACAAATATTTGCAACACAGGCTAAGTACAGTTAACTTATAATTACAACGACAAACAGGTGGCGACCCTTCAAAAACTATGACAAAATAGTAGAACTGAAATAAATTCTGCCCTTCTTTAATCCATTTACTTAACTTCAGCACATGCATATTAAAACCAAAAGCAAAAATACAATTAGTAACAAGTTTTCGAAAGCAAAGTTAGTCACCTAGATTTAAACACACACGTACTTGGCTCAATTGTTGTCGTTACTATACTCGGGCCCTGGCCTCTTAAAGCCTGTGCTTGACTTATCCACGAAGGCTTGTATGAGCCCGTGTACCCTGCCAGGGCGAACGAACTACGGTACTGCAGGTCTATTGGAGCTGATGCGCCCAGTCTTTCAATTAGCTTATCAACGACCGGTCTCCCATGCACTGACGCCTCGTTTTGAACAGCGACTAGGACGATCATACTGCATATTAAAATAAATTTCGCATTGATATTTTCTTACATAATTGCTTCGATCTTGAGTTATTTGCTCCATTACTGACACAAGGAAGAGGAATATACCATTACAACGGGGACGTTCTGGTCGTCATCCAGGTGGCCGCAGAATTTCATACAAAAGACCTACAAAGGGTTTGGGTTTTCACTTTAAGTATTCTGTTACACTTTTAAAACAAGTACTTAAAATTTACAGGAAGTAATGTAACCCTGACGCTATCATCAGTGTTACTTAACTTAACCCAACATACACAAGATTCAAACGTCTTCCTCTCCGCAAGTTATTCAGGTAGGTTGCTGCACTTTTACCGAGGCTTGAGAGTTTATGGGTTTCAAATCCTCTGGTTTCCAGGAATAAACCTGAAGAATAGAATGGAAACAAAATTGCTAAATATCTACAGGAATAGTCAACAAATTGATGAACTACTTGAAATGATTGATTTTCAAACCAACTGATTTGATGGGACAATGTGAGGCCGAAATGTTTCAAGGACCGAGTGACGAATCCCACTGATTGACTGAATGAATGATTGGTTGATTGACTATAGACAGATAGGAATGACCACATCGTCATCCCAGAGGTCACTCTATAAGTGTTTGGCACCTCTCGCACAACGTTATTTTCAATTTTAAAACACACGTTACAACATCAAACTGATGAAGGCTTAGGGGGTTAACCGAAACTTCTTAAAGAACCACCTATGTATTACAAGTCAGTGACAAAAATTAACTATTTTCAATGATGTTATCTCCTGACTACAGCTATTCCATATTTAAGATACAGTAGATTAGATGCTGGTTGATGGATTGATGGATAATTATACAAGAGATTTAAGGAACATAAATAAATAAACGACCTAGCAAAGGAAATGACGAGAGAACCACATACTAATCATAGCGACTCAGAAAAAAAGAAATGTGCCAACAAATGAGCAAATGAATGAACGGCGGGAGGAACGAACGAACGAAAGAACGGACAGACGTTTGGTGATACATTCGGTTAACGAAAAGATTCTTTCCTCTTGCCTTGTTAGTAGTGTCAATTCAACAACACAAGATCTGCAACAAACAAACTACATAATTATACCTTCTTGGGAAAAGATGGCCATATTAAATCCTCTTTGGTAGACCGAATATTCTATGTCGTTAACCTTTATGTAGCCTCTACCGCAGCCTGTTCTACCGGATCCTCGCATCCCTCACTACGAAGTGAAACATTCATTTAAACTCTTATTCAGGAAGAAAAGAAAGAAGCGATTTTGTTAATACAGAAATATTGCTAAATACATTGCAAAATACAACATTGTCGATATTCTCACTGAATGGTAAGAAAAATGATGGGGAATGTAAGAAAACTGAAATAATTTAGCAATGCTGTAACTCTGTTATTTCGATCGGAGTTACGTATTGAAAGCGTCAAGAAAACTGACTCACACAGAAGCAACAACAACATTAATATTACTGACTTACAAAATGAAGACCACAGTTTCTTATCGTACGACACATTAAAAAGATATGCAAGTCATGCCATTTTCATTTAACTAACATTGGTAAGATAAGAACATATTTGGATCGGGAATGTACTGATCAGAAGCAATTACTTCATGTTTTCGTGAAGTTACTACCAACTTGGATTATTGTAATGCGATTCTGTAAGGTCTACCTAAGTTTCTCTTAAAGCGCCTATAGCTAGTGCCTATAGCTAGTTCAAGTGTGAACATATAACACCTAGCTTAATAGACTTACCTTGGTTGCCGGTTTAATACCGTTATTAGGTATAAAATTTTATTGTTAGTGTATAAGGCTATCAATGGTTTTTCCCCAAGTTATATATCAAATTTACTCAGTTTTTGTAACAGTTCTTACTCTTTGCGTTCTTGCTCGAATAAGTTACTTCATGTTCCGAGATCTAAGCTTAAGTCTTATGATGATCGAAGATTTTCCATTGCAGGACCTAAATTATGGAACAGCATACCAGTTTTTTTTAAAGGAATGCTAACTCTTTGAATTCCTTTAAAAAAACAATTAAAGACCTATTTATTTCATCAGGCTTTTCATTAATTTGTGAAAAGATTTTTTTTATTTTTCACATTTATATACGCATTTACATATGTAGATATATTTATGCGTTTGGCTATTTATTTGGTATTCTTGTTACTATTAGTACTACTATTCATATGCCTACTGTTGTAATTTAATTGTATCTCAATGCATTTTACTAATATTGTAAAGCGCCTAGAACAGCTAGTGATATAGACGAAAATCGACCGGTAGATGCATGAGATAGTAAAAAGCAAGTGAGGTGTTGTTCGTGGTTGTTACGAGCTATGAGATAATTAAAATTAAAGTTGGAAAGGGAAGTAAAATAAAAAGTTACGTTAAGTCATATTTTGCATGTTCAGCTGTTCAAAACTGTAACTTATGAGTAAAACTTTTAATTTTGTCAAGAAAAACCAACGTTAGACTGAAAAAAGTGAAAAATCACAAAAAAATCTGCCATGTTGGATGACGTCATAGGCCCCAGCGGCGCAATTTGCATATGTAACCCATAATATCAACCTAGTCGTGTAGACGACATAACAGGCTATCTATTGACAGTATAACCTTTTGAAAGTATCTTAACCCAACGAAAACCCAGGCGAGGGGTTCCTCCCCCCCACCCCCCTTGTACCACTGTGGGGTTATGAGTTTGCTTGTACGTCCAAGGGTTAAAAGCGTTGCAATTAAAGAGAAAAGGGACGAATTCGGCGAAGTGCACTCACTAAAATCGCCATTTTTAAATACTCATCGGTTAATTTCTTAAGGTGAAATAGCGGATTTTTCTACTTTCAGGGCTAATTTACAACGTTATGCAACAACTAAGAAAATGCAGCCAGAACAACCTCTAGACTTTTTACTTAGAAACTCTGCTTTTTTGGTATTTCTAGTATGGGTATGTCTCCACTAAACATTGATAGTTTTGTCGTGTAAATTCGAGTACAAAAAGTTGCAGACTTTTGCGCTTGAAAAACCGATGTTTAAAATTCGCGCGCGTTCAGAGTCAAGTCTTTTGTCTCACAGTATAACAATGGTTGCCTTGAATAAACAATAAGCAGCAAACGAGTCTATTGTAATGATGTCGGTTGGTGTTCGCTGGATCTCTGCTGGCAGGTTTGGAAACAAGAAGCGAATCACGTCATGGCGAATTCCTATCGATTCTTCATATTGAAGAAAGATTTTCATTCCCCTTTCTCGGCTTCCTCTACGAGAATCGGGTCTGGATCAGGACTTTCGAAGGCCTCGATCATCTCTGCTGGCAAGTGGGTTTTGGTTCCCTAGTGTTCTGAATGGAAGAGTATCTCTGCCACTTCACTATGAACACAGGGTTGCCGTTTTGGATCCTTTTGGTGACTATACTTTCTCCTTGAAATACACCAAGAACCTCGGGTTTTGGATCACATATTGCCCTGGCGCGTGGAATTACGACGCTGCAGTCAAGGCTACTCCTTTCAACTCGCTCTTATTATTCATTCCTTTTAATTATCATACAAAATTTCCCAGAATCCCTTGAGGCTAATTTTTTTCAAGCTTTATTATTTTGGCAATTTATACCTAGAGGTGTGTCACACCAGGTTTTAAAGATGACAGGTAATGACGTTATCAGTCCCGCGACTATTCCTGAAATAGCGTTTGAGGTCCCATTTCTGTGGGACATATAAAATTGACCACTTGACGTCTGGCAGTTAAAGGGACGATGCAGATGAGCGAGAAATTTGGAGGACTAGGTCGAGTGCTTCGTACACTCAACGTTACTTTACACGAAATCGCGAATTTGAGAGAAAGTAAGGTTCAACCTGACAATTTTGGATATGACCAGAAGCAGGGCATTACATCACCAGTCAGGTGGTCTGAGGGTCTGAAATATTTTAGTTTGTGTTTAAAGTACATTAGTCTTCATAAAACAACAATGTTTGGCCTTGTTACTCTAAACAATTTCACATTGTGCCGTGTGTGAGTAATTATACCTCCGTTTTCTAAACATAAGCGAAAGAAAAATGGACCGCAAGCTTAGAGATTGCGGAAACTGAACGATTTTGCGAGTTAAAATCGAAACGGTGTCTTTGTTTTACAGCCTTGAACTATTATTTTGTGAGACAACTGTTTGCTTTAAAAATAGAGGTCCAACCTTCGTAAATAATGGAGGCCATCACGGGAAAATCTCGCTGTTTGGCCGTCATCTTGCTTTTACACTTTTCTGTCATTTTGTCTTTCGAGCTGCACCGAAATGTTCTGTCGACAGCCGGGACTAAGTGTAATTTCAGAAATTCCTGAAACGGATTTTCATGGGAACAACTCTGAAAGAGTTTCCAAGATTTGGACAAACAAGAAATAAGAAAATTGATATTTGGGCAGATCATATGGAGAAAATGCTTCATTAGTGCACCGTATCTCCCACAGAACGTATGCATTGGGTTCCCCCCTGATTCATCCAAGCGTTTGGCGCTAGGCGACGGTACATCGTCAAAGTGCTCTTCGATGCGATTTTGGACAATTTCAACCTTAAAATTACTATTGCCTTGGTTCTTACGAATGAATCAGATATGAAAAGCTCTATTTAGCTGTGATTAGAGAGACTTTGCCTTTAATTTACGGCAATTTTGATCACAATTCATGACTCTGGCAGTCAGTTGCGTGAAAAGTCTGACGAAGTGCTGATCCTAGAAGAATAAAAGAATCGTGGGAGCGACTACTATTTTGGAGAAGGATTTTAAACATTCTTTCAAGCCTCAATCTTTGGAGTTGACTGCTGTCGAGCCAAGAAATGTTTGAGAATGTGTATAAACGAGCTGGTCGAGTCATGCAGTTCAAGAAGCGAATGACAACATGGATAATGCTATTCTAAGAACAGTACGCTTGTTTTTAATTTTCAATAAGAAAATGTTTGAATTTGATCGATTAATGACAAGATTACATTGGGAATAAACTCTGTTCCCTGAACCGCGTGCGTTTTAAGCTTTTACCCGGAGGTGTAGCTTTATCCCAAATATAATTGAATCCTGAATCAGATTTTACAGTTTCTGTGATGATTAGCTCCGACAGAAATGGAAAATCGTTGTGATAGTACCGAGCGAGTTTATTCAAGAATTTATCCGGACAGCGTATGTAGTGATGAATCCCGTACTTTTATTTATTTTTAGATTAGTTTCGGTAGAAACAGAAACTCGCGTTGTGATAGTACCAAGCGAATTTGTTAATGAATTTGGTCGAGTGAACAGCTTCATGGAAGAAGTATATGACAGACATAGTTAATATAAGGAAATGGTTATGAAGCTCGGCAAACATCAAAGCAGCAAAACAATGAGGTCAAGATTTATGTTGGAAGGCCCATGACCATGCAAATCTTTTGTTTTGCAATCATGTACTATGCATGAATTACATAATTGCAATGTTTCTATTGGTTAGCTGCATGAACACGCGTAACCACCTATTGTTTAATGTGCACGGTCAACCCTCAAAATAGAAAACACATAACAAAGAACTCTGCTAGGTTTCATCACCATTTCCCTCTATTAACTATGTGACAGAAAACCAGTTTCTCACTGCTGACTTGCATGTAATATAGCATTTTACCATTTGTTGTTGTTTGATAATCACCAGTCAACCTACACTCAGCTGTCCACTTACATTGATCAGTTTTAAACGATTTTGCTTTGTTTATTTTAAGATCTCAGCACAGCATTTCTTGAATTACTTTATTTTGTGGCCTTTATTCTCCTTTCACTTTGTGTGCAAGCTTTCCTTTGAAAATATTTTTCCTGTGCAAAGAGCACCTGACACAAAATGACAACAACATTTCCATATGTCCCACTATTTCCATATGTGCAACTGACTCTAGCTGAACAGTGAATGTTTGCATGAAAGCAAATGTTGATGTGGCAGTGATCTGTTATGTGTATGACACAACAAAGGAAAAATGTATCTGACAATTTTTCATTACCATAAAAACTCACGACTGATGCCTGCAGTTTGATAAGCAATGTAATAGGTCTGTACAGTACAGTGCACAATATTAACTAAAAACATGCTTGGAATATGTGGACACGGCCACATATGAATATAAGCTTAATTTGTAATTGTTAGCAGGCGTTAAGTATCTGAGTTGACAGCTCTTGTCAAATTTTTAGCAATTACCCTGCACCTTTTGATAGCAAAATGTTTTAACCACATGCCTGATAGCTGATTCATTTATGACAAGCTTAAATTGCTTACCTAGCTTCTTTCATTCCTTTTACCTGGAAGTGTAGCTTTAGTTAGCGATAAGTCCTGAATAGACTTTTTTAGCTTGCAGATTTTGTTTCCCAATGTAAACCATGTGATCTTCCCAAGGGGATTTGCCTTTTGTCTTTTTCATAAATTATGCGTACATATGCATGTGAATAATGCGAAATTTCAAAGAAACAGTTCTCTGAAGCCATTTGCAGTAAGACATTTTTTGATACTATTAATGACAAGGATAACAAGTTAACAAGCTTAGTACCAGCGCCAAACCACTCAGCTTTCTCGCTTAGACGCAATCGCTCCTTCAAGATTCCCAAGTTCCCAAGACGTACCGTTTTAAGAACACTTTTATGATGATCTCGAGTATCAAGTATAATTTGTTGAAATTTTCAAACAGAACTTTCTAGTAATTTAATGTTTATTTTTGTTTTTAGCTTGCGAGCAAGCTCTCTCGGGGGTGGGGGGTGGAAGGAGGGAAAAATGGAAAGAGAGTTTGCAACGATAATAATAATAATAATAATAATAATAATAATAATAATAATAATAATAATAAGTATTTATATAGCGCCTATACTTTCCAGTGCTAAGCGCTTTAAAATGCTTCAAAAAGATCGGTTACAAAGTAAAAGTCTAAAAATCATTACATATATATGTACATAATCACAAAATACAAAATAAAAACCTAAGATAGTTCATAAACTCGCTTAAAAAGAAAGGTCTTCAATTTGGATTTGAACCTATCTACATCATTGATCGATCTAATGTCAATAGGCAAATCATTCCAGAGTATCGGGGCAATGACTGAAAAAGCCCTAAAACCATATGTCTTTAAGTTATAGGGTTTAATAATAAGACGCCATTTGTTTGAAGATGAGCGAGGTTCCTCGTAAGTTCATAAACATGGATTAGGTCAACCAAATAATCAGGAGCTAAATTGTTGAGTATCTTAAAACAAATGAGATTAATCTTAAAGATTATTCTTTGCTCCACCGGTAGCCAGTGCAACTCCTTTAGAGTACCACTTATATGATCAAACTTGCTTAAGCAGGCAATCACACGTGCTCCAGCGTTTTGAACACTTTGAAGTTTGCAATTTCATACTTGGGAAGACCATGTAAAAGCGAGTTGCAGAAATCCAGCTTTGAATTTACAAATGCGTGCACAAGAACCTCAGCCGTTGTGGCATTAATGTACTTACGAATCTTAGCTATATTTCTTAGGTGGTAGAATACCTCTTTAACTACGTTGTTAATATGAAAAGACATCGTTAGAGTATTATCGAAAATGACGCCGATATTACGCGCCTTATTTGTAGGCTCAATGATAACAGTTCCTATTTTAACTGAAGGTAGCCGTGGGGGGAGTCTAAACCTAGAATAGAGAATGAGAAGTTCCGTTTTGTCAGTATTTAATTTCAGTTTATTAGTAGTCATCCAGTTGGTGATATCAACAAGACAGCTTTCAATCCGGGAAATTGTAGTGGTAAGATCATCCATATCATCACAACTGAAGGTGGTGTACAGTTGAGTATCATTAGCATACATATGAAGTCCATGTCATGACATCGTATTAGGTCACCAAGCGGGGCCGTATACAAGAGATACAGCAACGGACCCAGCATGGACCCCTGGGGTACACCAAATCTGAGCGGACGAGCTGAAGAGGTAGATCCATCGATCGGAACTGACTGAGAACGATCTGAAAACGATTTGAATCCGCCCATAATGCTCCCTATGGCTTCCGGCTGCCTGAGCTGTCAAAATTTGGGCAATCAGCGCAAACCGGAAATTTGAACAAACGAAAGAACAACTTTGGCACACGCAATGCAGAAGACGGGAATCGTCGCGAAAAACAAAAACAAAAAACTCCTCAGTTTCTGCCTACCGTGAGCAACAAAAATACGAAAAACCAGCGAAGGTTTCAGCTTTATTGCGGCCAAATTGAACGTGGTAAACCCAAAGTTTGCTGAGCCGGAGAATGAAGTTGAAGTCTCGGATGTCGGATCAAGGATAAAGCGAACTTTGCCAACCTCGGCAACTACGCCAGATAGAAGCCCCGGTCAAAAGAAAGATCGCAACAGACATCCCCATACTTCGGGCTTCGGCGACCTGGTCGTCGATAACGCTTTGAAGTGGGAAAACAATCAATACTGTCTGCGACCAATTATTTTAGATCGCAGCGGCGCGTACTGGTACTTTTGCCAAATCATGTAGGCAAAACGGCGAGAACATCTTTGCTTTGAAGTAAGCTGTCGACTGCTAGACGCTGTTCTGGTTTCAAATCTGACGGACAGTTCATATATATTGGAGAATTTTTCGCTTCGTGAATACAAATGTCTCGCCTTTTCCGGACAAAAACCAAACAAACTCAAACCACGCAGTCCACGCTCGATTATAGATTACGTCATAACCCGGTCAAATCAGCCAATCAGCATTTTGCGTCCAATTTTTGGACACAGAAATTCAAATTTATGAGACACGAGTGCAAGCTCTCCTTCTCTCCTTTCCTCCCCCATTCCCTACCCTCGGGAGTGCTTGCTCGTGGGCTATTATGTTTTTAATTGAAATTTTATATATTATTCATTTTGCTAAATTTAAATGGTATTTATTGTATAAATTACATGTTATTAGTTTATAAATACGCAAATCAGCTCTTGGGCTGCTATGTATTGAATTAATAAACCACCTATCTCTCTATTTCTATCACATGGTCCTCATTGGGAAAACAACATCCAAAGCTAAAAAGGTCTATTGAATCTGGAATCATATTTGACCTCTTTTTTTCAGTTAGTCTCAACAGAGACAAACTCAAAAACAGAAACACAGACTTGTGATAGTACCAAGCAAGTTTGTTCATGATTTAGTCAAGTTAATAGGTTCATGGAAGAGGAATTATTAAAGCTTGAATATAAATAAATTTAAGCAAGGACTGAATTAATCTTTCTATTAGAAAATATGTTTGTTTTATTTGGTGAAGTAATTCTGCTGTGACACGAGAACAAATGAGAACAAATTATATGAGATTTCATATTGATCACACACCAGAATCTCCTTTGTGTAGAATGTGCTGAGGTAAGGGAGAAACGGTGGCCAATGTAAAGAGTGAGTGCGGTAAGCTGGCACAGACAGAATATAAAGGAAGGCACGATAACGTGGCGCGGTATATTCATTGGCAACTTTGTGGTAAATGCGGATTGGAAAGAGCTAATAGCTGAGCTCCGCCAAGCGGAGCACCATAGTTAAGAAAATATGGTAACCTTCCATATATGCGATGTGAAATGTCGGCCATACTACTCCACCTGACAGTATCACTTATCACTTAGATTCACTTATGTTTTGCCCGACGAGAGTAATTTCAACAACTTTCTGAAAACTGGCACAAGTGATATTAATCCTTAATTTTACTCGGCCCCATGTGATTACATATTCAAACTATTAGGATTGTTTTCCTTTTTCTCTTTTCTACGACATTTAATCTTATGTCTAAGCTTAACTTACTACGAAATATGCAATGGAAACAAAAAGCTTGTGGGATGTGGCTGAACTGACAAGGATATTTCACAAATTAATGTGAGCAAGTAAGCTGAAGCCACTCTAAGGGCACTAAGGCCACAAGGTAACGGGCATTACCCCTTAAATCCACCAAAGCTAAGATTGAGCCCAAGCATTAGCAACCATGGAAAGCTGTTTCGGCCTTGTTAGGCCTCATCAGCATGGCATAGCTAATGCTCAGGCTCAAGTACCCACATATCAGTAAAACAAGCAATGAAAACGTAAAGCTTGTGGGATGTGGCTGGAGTGGCAAGGATACTTCACAAATTAATGTGATCAAGTAAGCTGAAGCCACTCTAAGGGCACTAAGGCCACAAGATAGCGGGAATTACCCCTTAAATCTACCAAAGCAAAGATTGAGCCCAAGTATTAGCAGCCATGGAAAGCTGCTTCGGCCTTGTTAGGCCCCATCAGCATGGCATAGCTAATGCTCAGGCTCAAGGCTCAAGTACTCACATATCAGTAAAACAAGCAATGAAAACGTAAAGCTTGTGGGATGTGGCTGGAGTGACAAGGATACTTCACAAGTTAATGTGATCAAGTAATCTGAAGCCACTCTAAGGGCACTAAGGCCACAAGGTAGCGCACAGTACCCTTAAGGGAAACAATGGATGTCACATGACCAAGTATTTGACGCCTTCAGGAAACAGAAATAGTAACCCTTGACTAAAATATATGGTTGGGTTGGGATTGCATATATAACGTCAGTTGCTTTGCCCTCTGGGTCATTTCCTTGGCTTAGGGTTAGGTTTGGGTTTGGGATGATTTTTGGGCCTCCACAAGTCACGTGACATACATTCTTACCACACTGCAACACCCTAGGGCAACTGGCGACAGGGCGGTGGTGCTTGTTGAACCCAAAATATTTCGCACTAACATAGTAATTTCAAAAACGTACTACCCCTCTACTTTCATTTTTCACGTTTGAAATTTGAAACTATATTAAGCTCGCCAAGGCCTTTACCAACTACTACACCCCCCCCCCCCCCCTCTAAATCCTTATTCTTTACTTCTTTACTCGGTTTTGCAGAAAACCTTCGGGTGTTACTACTAGCATGGATTCTTACCAGTTGATATATTTTGCAACATAGAAATGGCAAAATATTGGTAAATGGTAATTTTGATTAAATCTACCAAAGGTACTAAGGAAAGTACTGTCCCTGTATGAAGAAGGAAAAGAGAGACCTGGGACCCGTGGTGACTTGTTGTAACCCGCTCCCAAGGACTTAACCAGGCTGAATATCTTGCCTGAGTTTATAATGAATAATAATAATAATAATAATAATAATAATAATAATTGTCCTTACCGGGAGGCCCCTGCTGTAATGGAATCTTCAACTTTATAATGCTTGGACCCTCGAACCTAGGTGCTTGTTCTTGTGAAATCCATGATGATTTGTTTTCTCCAGCGTATCCAATAAAAGCAAACGAACCTCGAAATTCCACCAACATTGGTTCAGTAGCACCCAGTCTCTTAAGAGCGTCAGCCGCTGACTGCCAGTAAGTGTTGGCACTGTCTTGAGTGGCAATCAACACAATCTTGCTAAAGTAAGAAAAAGACAAATGTATCTTCCGCTGGTATGTAAGCAATTCTTTGTAGGAGTATCAGTGACACCTTTTGATTGGCTATTCGATATTATATATATTCATTAGCACGGGGTGCTTCTTTTTCTCTTGCGTTTCAATTTCCGACGTGATTGCCGTTCGTTTTGTCGCTGTGATTTCCGCTTCGGAATCTTTTGTGGAAGGAACGAAAGAGAAAGAAGCACCAGAGATTCCTAATCCTCAGAGTTCGGAGTTGGTGGACGAAGATTTTCCTTATTTAAGGGATATCTTAATACACAGCTCGGGAAAGCTGATAGAAGATCAGGCGAAATTAGAGAGGTCCGCTTCGGATCTCAAATTCAAGGGTAACAGGTAGCAGTTTGAGGTAAACGCCAAACTAGAAAGCCTCCTTTCTCGAATTAAAACCAGTGCTGACGACGCCAGTCAAGTTCGTAGTTTGGTGCACGAAGCGCTACAAATCATTCGCAAGAGGAAGAAGTTAATAAGGATTGCTGACAGCAGCAAGGATGGCTGGTTAGTGGTTCAGGAATACGAGTCGGAAGACCTCGCTTCAAACTCCGAAGACGAAAGACGCCTCAGGAAACCGAAAAAGAGGCAAAAAGAGGAAGGATTTCGACGAGTCTAAGCCGGGCTCTTCTAAGCGTTTTAAGTCTGACGGCGATAATCAGCTTTTTCGCGGTAATATTTTTCGTTTCTCTGTTTTCTGTGTTATTTCTCACGAGGTTGGAATACCTGAGCATCCAACCATCAAACAGTGTTGCTTGTTTTGAATATATTGCATTTAAGAGACACCAATTAACGTTAGTTTGAGCAGAGCGAATTAGAACGTAAACGTATTTTCCGCTGGTATGTAAGCAATTCTTTTGCAGGAGTATCTGTGGCACCTTTTGAATGGCCTTTCGATATTATATATTCATTAGCACGAGGTGCTTCTTTCTCTCTCTCGCGTACCAGTTTCCGACGTGTTTGCCGTTCGTTTTCCGCCCACCCACCTCATTAACTCTGTTTACCTCAGATTAATTTGCGGTTTTTCTTTGTAGGCCGTGCAGACTTTGGTGCAAGTCGTTCCTGCACTTAATGTTTCAGGTGCCACCGCTTCGGTTATTGGGCGAAAGCTTGCCGAGCCTCATGGCCAGTTTACCAGTCCACAAACCGCAGCGGCTTCTCTTATTTAAGCCGTGCCAACTTTAGTGGATTCACAGGAGGTGTTGCTGACAGATCAACAGCTAAGTGATCATTTTAACGATTGTCCTATCGCTGGCTACATCGTAGAGGTATCTTCTTACGAGTTTGTTTCAAGTTTATCAGGTTCTATCCAGGTTAAAGGAAGACTTAGAAATAACATTCAATTTTGGCATGATATCGGCGCTCCGAGTTATATTTTGTCTATTATTAGAGACGTTTACAAGATTCTTTTCGAACTTATTCCTTCTGGAATTTTTCTTAAGAACAACAGGTCTTCATTGACACATCCAGCTTTTGTTGAGGATGTTGTTATGGATTTACTTGAATCTCATCGTGTTGTCGAGCTTCCTTCACCTCCTTACGCTGTTAATCCGTTATCCGTTTCAATACATCCAAATGGAAGGAAGAGACTTTTACTTGATTTTTAAGGCACGTTAATCAGTATTTATATAGGCAAAAGGCCAAGTATGCGGACTGGAAAGTGGCTTTATCGTATTTTCAGAAAGATTCCTACATTGATTTCGTTCGATCTTATCATCATATCGACATTCATCCTGACTACCAAAAATTTCTTGTTTTTGCCTGGAAATGGTCCAATGAAACTCCCTTCAGGTATTTTGTTTTTACAGTCCTTTCTTTCTTCCTCTGTTTTGGGGATTTCAAGGGGTTAAGATCGCTTTATTCTTAGATGATGGTTGGTTGATTGAGAACAGCCTTGCTGCATGTCGAGTGTTGTCGTGCAAGGTAAAAACACAACGCTGGTTTCGTCACTAACGATGAGAAATCTATTTGGCAACCTTGTCAATCCATCGAATGGCTGGGGTAATTTGGAATTTCTTTCTGGCACCATTCATATTACAGATAGAAGATTATCCAATATTGATGCCAATATAAGCAATTTCGTCGAACAAGACTTTTTCAAATTCTACCAGAGAATTGTCGTCTTTCACTGTAAAGATCATTTCTGCCGGCGCTGTTTTTGCTAATGTTTCTAGAATCATGACTAGATATTGTGCGATTTCTGTCGCTGCAGCGGCTCATTGGACACTAAATTTGCATTAGACAGTTACTGCGTCAGAGAGCTTCAATTTTGGAAAAGCAGTTTGCATCGGCTCAACACGAAGAATATAGTTCACGCACCTGTGGCTTCCAATTATGTTATATATTCTGATGCAAGTGCTACCGGCTGTGGCGTACACATGGATTTAGATGGCGTTCAGATATGTCACAAACAGTGGAATGAAGAGGAATGTAAGAAAAGTTCTACTTGGAGAGAACTATCAGCAATAGTCAGAGAGTTTTCTTTGGAATCTTTTCTTCCGATTGTTAAAGGCTCACTGGTTTTCAGACAATCGAGCAGTTTGCCGTATAGTACACGTGGGAAGCATGAGGAACGATTTACATATTCTTGCTATAAACATCTTCAATAGGTGTGTTGCTAACAACATTGAGCTGGAAATCAACGGTCAATTCCCAGGAACAACGGATTGGATAAAGCGGACTTTATTAGTAGGTTTATTGACGTTGGTGATTGGCAAATTTCCCACGGTCTTTTCAGTTATCTCGATAGCATTGTGGGTTTGCATACCGTGGATTCCTCTGCTTATTTCTTTAATTTCAAAGTTTCCAAGTTTTTCTCCCGCTATTGGAATCCAGGCTGCGCGGGAGTAGATTTTTTTCGTTCAGATCCCGGGAGGCGAAAACTGCCTTATTGTCCCGTCTATTACCTTAATTGCTAGAGCTATTCATTATCATCATTATCAACAACAACAAACAACAACAACAACAACAACATCTTTAATTATACCTTGAATTTCTTCCTTTAATTTGTTACAAAATTATGAGTTAATACACCCACCCCAGATTATAAGGTTTTTACAGTATAGATGTCCTGGAGCATGGTAGCATCACAAACTCTTTGTTTGGATCGGAGAGATTTCATGGAGATATTTTAGCTGTTAATTGAAGTTTAGGCGTTCCAGACAATTTATCTATTGATAACGTTGGTATTTCATAAGGGACACTGGTCTCTTTTATTTTCTTAGTATTTATATTGGTCAACATCTGGTTTTATGGATCAGCCTTTTGGAGTAGCACGTATCGGTCCTGAGGCACTTACCTGTTTTTGTTTTAATATGAGACTATTTTTTTCCATCTTACGAGAGGCACTGGCCGTTTTATTTTTGCTCATTGTGGTGTCTTGAAGCGTTTTAAGAGGCACTGGCCTAGTTTTCTTCATTGTGGCTGATTCTAGTGGCGCTGGCCTTTATGGAATTCATTTTGGGGTAGGAAAAAAAAAGCGCATACGTGTCTTGTTTACTTATTTTTTCTCACTTTTCTCGTTTCAGATTTTCAATTCGTGTCCTGCATGGAAGAATTTACCTGATTGTATAAAGCACAACGCTTCCGGGATTGTTCGTTTCTTCATGAAATCTAGAGCGGACTCAACTGTTACGAGATTTAAGTTTATTTGTTGGTGTAAGATTCACAATATCGGCGTTAAACTGCCTTTTTCTGTTTCTGTCGTTTCAGTTTTCATGTCTAAAGCTTACGAGGACTTGAAATCGTATGCCTCTTTGGTTCTCGTTCACGCTGCTCTAAAATGGTTACATTCGTTCATACCAGATGATGTCCAGAATCCTTTAGATGCTTCATATGTCATAGTTTCCTGGAGGGAGCCAAGCGCGTCAAGACAAGATCCATAGTTAAGAGCGGATGTCTGTAAATATCGACCATGAGGTAGGAAATCTAAAAATGTCGAAAAATCTGAAAAAATATAAATTTTAGTTTCTTCGGACAAATATTTTGGTGATATGGAGGGTGTCAAGTTAGGGTGCTTTATAACCTCTAACAGATCGCTTTTTCGAGGCCCTAGACAGGGCTACGGAAAGAGCTCGATTTGAATCTAATTGAAATATCATTCAAGTCACAAAGCTTCTTATCATATTAAAGAGTTCTTAACACACGTTTTGAGGAGTCGTACCATTGAATTGATTGCGACTATAATATTTTACAGATTTTTAAACATTTACAAACTTTTGAGGATTTCGCGCAAGCAAAGTGCTCCGCGAATTTCGCGTTCCCAAAAATTCATTTCATACGTTACCTAAAGTTTGAAAACCATATTTTGAAAGCTTAGCGATTGCTTTTGGAATGTTTTCTGTCGTTAGAAATTAGGTACCGGGTGTGATTTTTGGTCTTCGAATTTCGTCAAAATAGTTCAGTTTCGCGTTCACCATGACTGCCGAATAAAAGCACTGAGAACGCATTTGCACACCGTTAGATTTGCGACGCGGTGTCCAGGACCCCACTGTTAGAGACAGACCTTTGAGAAATCTGAAAATTTGGTTTATCAACGGAGTTGATAATATAAATTGACCACCGTACAGGGATTCGATTAGCTGACGTTTCGAGCGTTAGCCCTTCGTCGGAGAGAATCGAGGAATTGTGCGTTGTGTATGGTTTATATACAGAAAATGGAGCTACGCTTTTGGTGGTAACATGGTAACGTGAAAAACAGGAATAAATTAATTGAATGAAAAGCGTTCGTTGATACCGTGGGGATTAAGAGTGCCAATTTGAAAGATCAGTTTTTCTCGTGATTTTTACGGCTTTCCGTGGTACCTGTTATGTCCTCGTTCACGAAAGTTCAGGAAATCCTTCTTTTAAAGAAGAAATAATCGACGAACAAGAGTTTTTACTTCTTTACGATGAATATAGACCCCAAAATCTGTCCTTTCGTCCATGAAAAGTTTTTTCTCGAAGACAAAGACGCTGCTGAATGTAAAGCAGATTTTCGGTTGAAAAGAGGGATATTCCTCTACTTGTTGAAGCATTAGGAATGCCTCCTACTTTTACCTGCCCCAGTGGGACGATTTGCAATGGAACAGAAGCCATTTGTATAGTATTGAAGAGGTTTGCCTATTCGTGCCAATATTCAGATATGGTTCCAATTTTTGGACTATCTGTACCAGAACTTAGCATGATCAGTAACGAGGTCGTTGATTTGGGTTTATACCACTGATGGGCACAGAATAACAAAATGTAATCATTCCATTTTAAACCGAGCTTCACTGAATGTCTACGTCGATGCATTTCACAATAAAGGAGCGACTCTAGAAAATTGTTTTGGTTTTATTGATGGTACTGTACGCCCGATCTCCTGACCAACCGAAAATCAAAGAATTGTGTCAACGGACACAGGGTTCACGCCCTAAAATTTCAGAATGTTACTCTCCCAAATAATGAAATTGCCCTGCAGGTCAGAATTTGTCCTTCAATTCAATTTTGATATCTCCACTTGAAATGTGCTATTTGTATTGAGTGTTCGTGCTCCTTTTTTGTCTTACAGAAGGAAAGATGCATGATGCTAGAATGCTAGAAATTTCTCGTCTGTATGAAAATTTGGAAAATTTTACTTTTAGCCCAATCGGAAGAGAAATGTGGCTTTACTGAGACCAAGCCTATCCTCTTAGGATCCATCTCCCAGCGCCAGTCAGAGTTGGGATTTTAACCCCAGATATGCACCTATTTAATGAATAATGACTACTTAGTGCGTCCGAGGAATAGATCTTTGCAGACATTATAGATTATTTCAATTATGTGGACTTTAGAAAGAACTTAAAGATTGGTATGAGCCAGGTTGGCAGGATTTTTTGCACAAATTTTGCGAAATTCTCTCACTTGTTTTTATTCAAACTCAGAAGCCAAATACTTCAGCGATAAATGATTATTTTAACTAACTGTTGCCAAACTGTGCTGGCTAAGAATACTGTGGTTGCCACAACAGCTTAAAAAATTGATAAATTATAACTATTAATCAATATTAAATGAAATTAAATTATTAATATTTCCAACGATTGAAGGACAAGTTGTTTTAAGAAAAGTGCATCTCAATAAGCACGTCATTACTTAACAATAACAAGTTACTAGCTACATCAAAAATTAAGAGTGTTTTTGGCATGTTATTCAATTGCTATGGGAAACTGTAGAACAAGAACATGGTCATAACATAATTCAAAATTAAACAGAATTCGAAGTTACAATTGTGCCCATTTTAACAGCATGCTGTTTCAAAAGCTTGCGATAACTATAATATGTAGCAAATTATCAGGCCTTTTTAAAATTGACTTCTGTGAGGTATGCTGTACACTAAGCTTCTTTGAAAAACAAAGATCATGTGGTCATCATGTAGTGTAGTTTTCACGGTGTTGGCTTCTTTTTTTCTTTTTTTTTTTTTTACTAAAACGATATACACTGCCCTGTCAAAATGTTTTGTATTGGTGGGCAACATAGCTGGAGCAGTAGGCAGCAACTGCCGGCGGTAAACTCTGCCTGCTAGAGAACTCACAGTGAAGTCCAAGTGTGAAGTAAGGGGCAAATATTTGACTGTAGGCGGCAAATTTGCCGGCTGCCGGCATTTTGACGGGGCTGTATACAATAGTGTACATTGCAGAAGAAATACAAAACCTGACTGATAAAGCAAAAAATTACCCATAGCTCATAATAACAATTTCACTTATTGATTAATTTTTCTAATAAGGCCATCATAACCTAAACCCTGGACTGTTCTTGTAGCTGCTGCATCTTCATCGTTTGAGTGTTAAGTATCTGTGCATGTTGTTGGATTTGTTGTTGTTGGTGCTGCATAGCATTAAACATTTCTGTTTGCTGTTGTTGTGTTTGGCCATTGCTTCCATTTTCTGTCTCTCCAACGCTTGCTGCTATTTCCACATCTTCAACTCTTCTTATTTTTGCTCGTAATTTATCTTAGGTCTTTCCGCCAAGAATTCCATGCATCACTTCCACTTCTTCGCTGACGCTTGGGTTTTTCTTCTTCCCCTTTACTTGAGGATCTTTTCCTGGTCTGAGATAGCTTTTCCATCGACTTTAATCTTGCATCTTCTGTCGTTTGCTAGGTCGCTTTCATATTTTACGCTTTTCTCTGCTTTCAATTCCTGTGATTCAGCATCCGCGTTTTCTTCCAACGCGATTATAGTTTCTAAAAGATTTTCCAGTTCGCTTGGCTCGTCGGGAGCTATACCGGATGCTTTTTCCTTCGCTCTGACTTTTCGTTTGTGCTTGTTGACGGGAATCCCAACGTGGGCGCGAACCGATCGCTTGTCCACGCTGAATCGAACTACGGTACGTGCATTCAGAATTTGAGCTATCTTTTCCCACATCCCGCTTCTTTGGATGGATCCTGTTTTGGAAGTCAAAGGGTTTAAATTCACCACTTCTCGGCATAAGAACACCTCGTGCTCGTTTGACCAAAACATCACCGAGCTAAAAATAAATTATGAGGAAACAATCAATACTCCAATCTAAATCAAATCAACTTAATTTTCGAGAAATATTGTTAATTGCTTTCCCAAACATACATGCATGCATGCATAATATAGAAGAAATTGTGCAATAAACATTTATTTATAAAAGTTTAACATTTACCTGGGAAGTTTGGCCGTGGATGACATACTTTGTACACCTGTAAGCGCAAATATAATGATAAAAAAAATATAATATCTGTCACATATTTGTGATCCAAATTGACCGCAAACTAAGTGCATGATTTTAAGGCACTGTACCGATAGGTTTAGGGGAAGAGAAAATAATTTTCATTAACACAAGAAACATTTAATACTCACGTTTTGTACTTAACGCCAAACTATGCCAAATGACGTTGTCGACGCGACGTGGCGCCACTGAGACAACGGTTTGGGCATGCGCAACATGCATCCTGCTTGGAAATTTACTTGCGGTACCGTTGGCGTCTTAGAAGAAGACGAACAAGACTTGAAAAACCTCGAGAAAATTTGGTCTAAAAATGGCGAATACTCTGTGAAAGTGAAACGAGTGCGTAGACATCTTCATGTAAACCTATTAAGCTTCTTTCCATAAAATGCATGTATGGGGCCTATATGAGCCTTTTTTGGGTCAAAACGTCCCTCTAATTTCAGGGGTCAAAGGGTTAAGTTGTGACGAAAAGTATCTGTTCGTACCTGCTTTTTATAGTACTTAGTGATTAATACCTGTCTATTTTCCTATTTGATTTAACTTTCGGATACAGCAAGCGTGTCCAATTAATCACCCATTTAAGGTTTACGATACTGTTTCAACACTGGAAAATCTAGGGCTCAAATCTTACCTACTTTTACATATGGAATAAAAACGTCTCTGTTATACATTTTTGACATTTCTAAACGCTGAAATAAGGGAAACAATCAAGATTGTTAGTATAACATCTATGTAAATTGACTCAAAATTAGGACAATGCACTATAAAATCTCTGGGCACTATAAAATCTCTGTAAATTAACAAAAGCAGGGCATCATATAATATCTGTAAGTTAACCCAAGCAGGTCATAAACCCCACGACGGAGTTATTTTTAAGTGGCTCTGCCATCCAAGGTCGTCAGTCTTTTGTGTGACAGTACAAGATTATTTTGGTGGTCGTCTTAACGACACGTATGGTCCTTCGCAGGACTTTCTGTAGTATTGCAACATAACTTTTTGGTAAGGATCTCATACAGAGCTGCAATATTTGTGGTCTTACAAGTCTTTTCTACGCGAGTTAATATAATCTAACTCGGTTTTGGGAGTTGGGGAAGAGGGAGGTTTATTTTTAACCATTTGAGAAGCAACTCTGAAAGAAATGATTCATCCAGGGTTCCAACAACTCAGAACTGTTTCAGCCACCTTGAAATTATTTGCGATGTTCTCGAGAATTCTAGAATGCGGAACGATAACAATCAAGTCTAAAAATAAAGAAAGGCTTTCTATCACAATAAACCTTGAACTTGGAATTACAAGCAGAATTCCCAAGCTTTTCATATTAAAGAGACAACAATTATTGGCAGCCTTCTTTTCCATGCATATTCTTACAGCTGCAGAACGGCAGACGTAGGTAGAATTTAAACTTACTCTCCAGTTATGGAGTTAAGGTAATCTCTCATCATGTCCCCAGCAGAACTGTTATCGTAGGTATCAAAAGACTTGCTCTCAATGTAGGCTCCTAGAGGATGATAAAAATTGCTTTTAATTATAATGCACTTTAAAAAGTTATACGATTTTCTTTATTTTTGCGCTTTTCTGTACAACACCCGCACTTATCGACCTACATTGGCTCCCAGTAACGTTCAGAGTTCAGTTTAAATCGCTCTTCCTTGTCTACAAGTCATTACGCAACCAAAGTCCTCCCTACATTAAAGATCTTTTGTCCCTGAAACCAGCTACTAATTATGCTCTTCGCTCGTCTGCACAATCTCCTCTGTTCGTTTCAAAAGGCAACTGCTCTTCACTTGGGGATCGGGCCTTTGCTCATGCTGCACCTGTTTTATGGAACTCGCCACCTTTAACTATAAGAACAAGTAGTAGTCTCGCCATTTTTAAAAAGTAACTTAAAACATTTTTATTTAGGAAAGCTGTGACGAATACTCGTGCATGTTATTAAATACCGTCATTAGGCTTTGACTATTCGTGGTATGTCTCACCTCTGTGTTAGAATAATTATGATCGTGTGTATAAAGGTTAGTCAACTATTGTATTAAAAAAGGTCAGCTTTTCGTTGCTGCTTGTAACAATGTGAGTTGGCCGTTTACTGTACCGTTCGTTTCACGGTGTCAGGTTACCGAACCTACGTAACTGTTTTTTGCTGAAATGCCGGGAGGCGGAGGAGCTGAGCAGTCTTCGAGTTCGTCTTCGGATATTTCGAGCGCGAGAAGTGGAGCTTTATTTGCCTTACCACCGCCAGCACCGCTTGATATCCATAATTCAAACGCGGCAGAAAAGTGGAAGGAATTTGAGCAAGCATGGAGAAATTATTCGGTAGCTATGAAATTGCATCAGGAACCCGAGACCGTACAAATTGCGACGATGTTGACGGTGATCGGAGCCGAAGCTAGAAAAGTTTTCTCCTACGTTTACGTTTGTCGATGATAACCGTGACATAATACAGCCTGTGTTAGAGAGTTTTGCTGCTTATTGCCAGCCACTGAAGAATGTTCCTTTTGAAAGATACAAGTTTTACTCTAGATTGCAAGAAGCGGGAGAATCGTATGACCATTATCGGACAGTTGGCGACAATTGGCTGATCGATGTGAATTTGAAACCATTACGGCGGATCAAATTTTACGGGACAAGCTTGTTTTCGGAATTCAGGATTCACAGGTACGAGAGAGATTGCTTCGCGAAAAGAACTTGTCACTGCAGAAAACTGAAAATTGTCGGGCGCACGAGACAATGAAACAACAGATGAAAGTCGTTGGAGGTGGCAGCATTGGTGATACAGATCCGAGAGATGTAAATGCCTTTTCTAAAAAGCCTAAAGGAGGGAAAAAGTGGCGTGGTCGATTCCCCAGAGGCGCTGACTCCCGAGCGAAAACGTGTGATTTTTGCGGGCGTAGGCATGATGTGTCAAAACGTGAAAACTGTCCAGCATTTAGGAAAAGGTGTAAAAAGATTAACAAACAAAACCATTTCGCGAACGTGTGTTTTGGATCAGCGCCTAAACCGTCGCAGCGAGGCAGTCGTGTCCATTATGTGGAGGACGATATTTCAGACGAAGTTTTTGGCTTGCAGGAGATTTCAGCGGTGACTCTGGATGATTCGCAGCTTGTAACATTAAAATTGGAGTCAGGAAATTACCTTCGCTTTCACCCGGACACTGGAGCGCAATGCAACGTGGTCCCTTTGCATTTATATAAGAAAGCGACAAGAGACTTTAATTTACTTAACGTGACCCCTGTAAGCACGGCGATTATTTCGTGTGGTGGAACATTGATTCCTATCCTTGGTAGAGTTCGTGAAAGGTAGATTCCGTGAACTTCTACGAGAGGCTTTAGAAGATTTGTAGAGCCGAGAAATTGTAGCTCGTTTGACAACGCGCACACCCTGTATTAGTTCAATGGTAGTTGTGCCAAAGCCAAATGGTGCCCTACGCATTTGTTTGGACCCTAAGGATCTCAATCGAGCTCTGCAACGAGAGAATTATCCTTTGCCTACCATCGACGAAGTTACTTCTAGACTCCATGGTGCCAAACTGTTTACTGTGCTTGATATTGCCTGTGGGTTCTGGCACGTTGTTGTTGACGAGCAGTCATCGTTCCTAACTACTTTCAACACGCTATTTGGTCCTTATCGGTGGAAAAGGATGCCCTTTGGAATTAAGTCTGCACCTGAAATTTTTCAACGCAAGATGCACGAATTGGTCGAGGGACTGAATGGAGTTGGAGTCGTAGCAGATCACTTTGTTGTTGTTGGCTATATAGATTCTATGCAAGAAGCTTCAATTGATCACGACAAGAGCCTTTCAGCGTTCCTTCAGAGATGTGAAGAGCGAGGGTTTCATTTAAACTGTGACAAGTTGCAGCTCAGGCTGAGTGAAGTTCTGTTTATCGGTCATGTGGCAACCAGTGAAGGTCTTCGAGCAGATCTATTAGCTCAGTGGTAGAGCACCGGACAACCGTGCGGGAGGTCGCGGGTTCAAACCCCGGCTGGACCAACACTCAGGGTCTTTAAAATAATTGAGGAGAAAGTGCTGCCTTTGTAATGACATCTACAAACGGTTAGACTTTCTAGTCTTCTCGGATAAGGACGATAAACCGTAGGCCCCGTCTCACAACTCTTCATACTTCTCTGATTCTGTGGGACGTAAAAGAACCACTAGGGACGTAACAAAACTCTGGCAGTGACCACCCCTAGTGTCTGTCTTAACTTGATATTGATATTACGGGGGCACTCATACTCAACTTCATTAATTGTAAACTGCGTTATAAGCAGTCTGGCAAAGTCCCCCGGTCAGTGCTGTAAAGCGCCTAGAACAGCTAGTGATATAGGCGCTATATAAATAGAGTTTATTATTATTTTATTATTATTAAGTTCGAGCCATACGTGAAATGCCCCGACCTGAAAATGTTGCAAGTGTGCAGCTTATCCTGGAAATGGTCCAATACCTCAGCAAATTTCTGCCCCGCTTGTCACATATCACCAAGCCCCTCAGAGACCTCACCCGCCAAGATGGGGAGTGGCACTGGGACAAGCCCGAAGAGAGAGCTTTTGAGCAACTCAAAGAAGCTGTGTCTGTGTCACCGATACTCCGTTATTACAACTTGCGAGAGAAGGTTACGATCCAATGTGATGCGTCACAGGATGGTCTTGGTGCTGTGTTACTGCAAGGTGGGCAGCCTGTGGCGTATGCCTCGCGAGCCTTGACCCCTTCGGAAAAAAACTATGCACAAATTGAGAAGGAACTTTTGGCGATCGTTTTTGCCTGTGAGAAATTTGATGCTTACATTTATGGCCGTGATTCTGTTAGAGTTCAAACAGAGCACAAGCCCCTTGAGTCCCTTTTCCGGAAAGAACTGTGTGTAGCACCAAAGCGTCTCCCGAGAAGAACAGGTGTGTAGCACCAAAGCGTCAGAGAATGCTCTTCAGGTTGCAGAAGTACGATTTGGATGTTACTTACCTTAGAGGAGAGAAGATGCTGATTGCTGATACGTTCAGCCGAGCTCATTTGCCTGATGTTAATGCCTCTGTTTTTGTCCGGGAATTGGAAGAAGTTACCCATAGAGCTAACTTGCCTGTGAGTGACGTCCGTTGGCAGCAGGTCACCCATGCTTCTGCTAACGACCCAATTTTAAAACAGCTTCGTGGTATCATTCAAAATGGCTGGCCAGAAAGAAAGTCAGATGTTTCTGAGTGTTTACGACCTTACTTTGACTTGCGTGATGAGTTGGTAGTACAAGATGTACTGGTTTTCAAGGGTGCCCGTTTGGTTGTTCCCACTTTTATGCACAAGGAACTGATGTCTGTTGCACATTCTAGACACAGGAATTTGTTTGAGAAGAGTTCGAGAGTGCCTGTTCTGGCCAAGAATTGCATCAGATGTCAAAGATTATGTCTCGAAATGTGACGTGTGTCTGGCCTATCGCACGTCTCAGACTAAGGAACCACTCCTCCAACACGAAGTAATTTCGCGAACCTGGGCTAAATTAGCTGCTGATTTGTTCGAGCCAAATGGGCGCACACTTCTAGTTGTATCCGATTATTTCAGCAATTTCATCGAGGTTTGCCGTTTGCAAGCTATCACAACGTCAGCCGTGGTACGCGAGTTGAAGACCATTTTTGCAAGTTTTGGGGTGCCGGAGACTCTAGTTACTGACAATGGTCCGCAGTTTGCGTCTAAGGAGTTCGAAGCATTCACGAAGAACTGGTCTTTCAATCATATCACTACCTCGCCTAGGTATCCTCAGTCGAATGGCAAGGTGGAAAATGCTGTAAAGACTGTCAAACGTGTTTTTGAGAAATGCAAAGAATCGGATGTTTGCCTGATAGGAAACGTCGTCAGTAGTATTACTACGATCGACACGCAAAGCCACTTCCTGATGTTATTCCTGGTGAAATAGTGCGAAAGAGGCTTCCTTGGCAAAAGGTTTGGACACCAGCTACCTGTGTGGATTCAGCGGGTCCTCGTAGTTTCCTTGTCAAGTCTGGAAGTACTGTTTATCGGAGGAATCGGCGTGACATCATTAAAACCACCGAGACTCCTGCTGCTAGTCAGACCGCCGTTCCAGAGGAAACACCGCTGCCCAGTAGTTCTGGAACAGTATCGCCTGGACACACACAGTGCACGTTCCATCGACTCCGTCTACTCCTGTGCCGTCTCCCTGAACCACCATCTTTCCAGCCCGATGTGCCGCCGACCGATCTTCGAAGATCAGAGAGAGTTAGAAGACCCCCAGCGAGATTTCGCGACTATGTGCTGACGTGACAGCCAGCCCAGCCAGATTATGTGTTGACGTGACAGCCCAGCCAGTTTATGTGTTTGACGTGACAAGACCCCCAGCCAGATTGTGCGATTACTTTTTGACGTTTTTGTTTTTGTTTTTGAGAGACTGTTAGTTTGTTTTCTTTTCTTTTTATAAGAGGGAAGGTGTGACGAATACTCGTGCATATTATCAAATACCGTCATTAGGCTTTGACTATTCGTGGTGTGTCTCACCTCTGTGTTAGAATAATTTTGATCGTGTGTATAAAGGTTACTCAACCATTGTATTAAAAAAGGTCAGCTTTTCGTTGCTGCTTGTTACAATGTGAGTTGGCCGTTTACTGTACCGTTCGTTTCAAAAGCTTTTAGTCTGTTTCAATAGTTTTAATGTTTAGTGCCTTTCAATATTTCAATTTTAAATTAGTATAGAACTTTAACTTATGTAAAGCGCTTCTGAATATTGTTTATAGTTTTAGCGCTATACAAATTCATTATTATTATTATTATTATTATTATTATTATTATTATTCAATTTGCACCTCGTTTAGTGGTCAGCAAGCAATACCACTTCCGACGTCATTAGTTTTTCCACGACCTTCTACGTAGCACCACAGTTACTGCGATTCGAGCCCGGCCTAACCGCCATCTTGAGCCCGCTTCAAATGAAACTGACGAAGGCAACTAGTCGTCGCTACCGACGGTTTTCCAAGAGCAGAGTTCGGTATTATTCAAATTCTACTGCCTCCTTTGCTTTCAACCTCATCCTTCTTGCTGGTGATATAGAAGTAAATCCTGGAATGCAAGTTAATGGAAACGGCGCTGGGAAGCCACAGAGTGATATAGAGATCGCATACCTGAATGCTCGCTCTATAAAAAATAGAGATCATTACATCTTAACTAAAAACCTTCTGGCAGAAAATGATTTTGACATCTTCACCGTTTCTGAAACCTGGTTGGACAACTCTATTACGGATTTGGATGTGGAAATTCCAGGCTACGATGTATATCGCCTCGATCGTCATGAAAAGACTGGCGGTGGCGTTTGTGCATATGTTCGAGAATCTTATAAGACTAAACATTTATATGACTTGTCTTTCATTTCATCCGCGGGCTTTCACTCGCTGTGGCTTCAGGTACAGGTTGGTCGCTGCAAGTCGATTGTTATTTGCACAGTATATAGACCGCCTAACTCTGATTTAAATTGTTTTGACGCTGAGTTCAGCGATGCTCTTATCTCGGCATTATCGCTAAACCACGATGTCTACGTCCTAGGAGACCTAAATTGTAACTTGCTAAACCCTCAAGATCATTGATCTCTGGCGGTCATGAATTTTTGTTCAATTTTCAATCTGACCCAAGTAATTAAACAGCCTACAAGGATAACAGAGACATCAGAGACTTTAATCGCCGTTATCCTCGCCTCAAACACAAGTCTCATAAGAGAAGCAAAGGTTGTACCTGTTCCATTTAGCGATCACGATCTGGTCTTCATTTCGCTGGGGTTAAAGAAAAAGCGTTCCAAGCCGATTTATGTAACTACTAGAAGTTATAAAGACTTCGTCCCTGAATCCTTTCTGGTTGATTTGAACCGCGGTCCATGGTCGGTTACCGATTGTTTTGAGAACTTAGATGATAAACTAAACGCTTTCAACCTATTGTTCAACCCAATCCTAGACGACCATGCACCTATTAAAAAAATTAAATTGCGAAGCCGACCAAATCCATGCGTCACCGATGAGATCCGCTCCTTAATTAGAACTAAAGATTACTGGAGAAAGATCGCAAGGAAGTCTAACGATCCCCTGGACTGGGCTGCCTACAAGAATTTTAAGCGGGAAGTTAAGCGCGAATTAAGATTAGCTGAACGGGAACATGTTGAAAATCAGATCAGAAGCAATCCCAATAATCCAAGGTGCGTCTGGAAAACGATACGATCATGTATCCCCAGAAAATCTGTGAAGAAAAAGTCTTTTAGCGACAGCGATGACGCAGTGGCCAAAGAGTTTAATGAATTCTTTAGCTCTTTCGGTCAAAACACAGTTGAAAAAATCTACTCGTTGGCAAATGAATGCAGTTACGACCTCACACAATCATCTTTTGTGCCAAGGTGCTACGTCCCTTCACAACAATTTTCATTTAGACCCGTCAATTGTGACGAAGTCCAAAAGGTAATTACATTAATGCCAAGTGACAAAGCCCCGGGGATTGACAAAATTAGCATTCGAATGATCAAGCATAGCCTTCCTGCCATTTTGCCGTCCGTGACGTCCATATTTAACCAGTCCCTCGTAAGTAATACCTTTCCAATTGAGTGGAAAACAGCTGAAGTGATCCCCTTGTTGAAAGAAGGCGATCACGAAAAGCCAAATAACTACCGCCCTATATCTCTATTACCTGTTCTTTCAAAACTATGCGAGCGTATCGCTTTAAATCAACTTATGCCCTACTTGGTAGAGAATAATCGTCTCTCCGCCCATCAAAGTGGTAATAAAAAGTGGCATTCCACCGAGACTTCACTGATCTACACTTCTGATCGCATTCTCACCGCAATTGACCAAAAGACAGCATCAGCTGTAGTTGTCCTTGATATGAGCAAGGCATTCGACAGTGTCAACCACGATATTCAGCTTAAAAAATTACAAGATATTGGCTTGTCACCCTCTGCCATCCTGTGGTTCAAGAGCTACTTGTCAAACAGGTACCAAGCTGTGCGTATACATACTGCTCTTTCTGAACCCCTGCTAATGAGATACGGTGTTCCCAAAGAAAGCATCCTCGGTCCTTTGCTCCTCACGGCTTACACCAATGACTTGCCATCAATCCCACAACACTGTTCTACGGACTGCTACGTTGATGACACTAAATTGCTTATGTCATTCCAAGTGCAGGACTGTAAATCGACTATGGCCGCGATGAACGATGATCTTATTAAACTACGTAATTGGTGTTTTAATAATAGGCTACTCCTGAACCCGGACAAGACTAAACTGATTGTATATGGAAGTCGGCAAATGATATCGAAACTTCAGGATTTTCGCCTTACCCTATTGGGTAAGGATCTTTTACCCGTCGACTCTGTTAAGGACCTGGGTGTAGTGTTTGATAGTAAACTCTCATTCAACGACCACATAATTAAAACAGCATCATCTTGTATGTCTGCCGTAGGGCAAATTAGCCGAGTTAAACATATATTTAGAAAAGACATACTTGTTACAATAATTAAAGTGCATATGAAGCCAAATTTTTCACTAGCTTGTTCGAAAGAGCTTTCAAAATGATGAAGAACGGCGTTTATTTTTTGTGATAGCACTCTTGGTTGCCGAGTTATTCAAGGTTTTTCATTTATGCAAATTAGAGGACTTGTGACGTCACAAGGTGGACACAATGACACAAAATGACACAAAATATGGAATATCTGCCCAAATACTAACTCTACAGGGTTGAAATTTTGCAGGGTTAATGTGCTGCCAGAACTACACATTATGATAGTGGTTATGACGTCACCACAGCAACATACTTGTTACCAGACCTCTACCTTCCCAAATGAGAAATGCCTTATTTATTGCTCCGGAGTCTAACACACTTCCTTATACTTCTGCTGTGTAATGTCCATATTTTCTCGCACCCACTGAATGAACGTCAAGAGCAAACAGCACTTCTTGGGGAGGGAAACTCTGATTTTATCCTTTGGAAAGGTAGAGATCTGGTAACGAGTATGTTGCTATGGTGACATCATCACCACTATCACAATATGTAGTTCTGGCAGGACATCAACCCTGAAAAATTCAACCCTATAGACTCAGTATGTGCACAGATATTCCATATTTTGTGATTTTACTTCATTTTGTGTCCACCTTGTGACGTCACAAGTCCTCTAATTTGCATAAATGAAAAACCTTGAATAACTCAGCAACCAAGAGTGCTATCACAATAAAATAAACGCCGTTCTTCATCATTTTGAAAGCTCTTTTGAACAAGCTAATAAAAAATTTCGCTTCATATGCACTTTAATTCCCTCGTGTTTAGTAAGTTATATTACTGCTCGTCCGTCTGGTCGAATACTTCTGCCAGTAATATACGCAAACTACAAGGAGTACAGAATTTCGCTGCTCGCATAGTTTCTGGGACAAGGAAGTTTGATCACGTATCTCCAGCCCTGAAAGACCTGAGATGGAAGTCCCACCTGTATCTAAGAGACGCCATCTTGGCCTTTAATTCTATGACAGGTCAGGTACCAAACTACCTTATTTCAAATTTTATCTCTAGAGGGAATATCAGTGGTCGGTCGACCAGATCATCTTCCCAGCTTAATATATCGCTTTTTAAAACCAAGTCGGGACAGAGATCTTTTTATTACAGAACTGTAACATTGTGGAATGCGTTAAAACCCCACTTTAAATTAAGCGAATCTCTTATCATTTTTAAACGTAAAATGAAAGCCTTCCTTTTAAATCAATTTTTAATGTCATAAATTTATATGTCAATAGTTTTTAATGCCATAAATTTGTATGTAAATAGTTTCTTAATAGTTTATTGATAATCAATTTGTGATACTTTTTTTTTATTACCTGTACTATTAACACTTGTCTCTGAAAAGCCCCCATGGGGAGTTGACAATAAATTTGAATTGTATTGTATTGTATTGTATTGTAGTGTAGCATAACCCTAAAGTTAACATTCGAACTATGACAAATACTGTAAGGTATTTCAGCTTACTTCTAAATTAGGCCATAAGCAGGGAATATTTAATTTTCTTGTACAGACTTGAGAATTTTTGGCTGTTCAAGAGAGATAGAATAATGAAAACCCACTAGCAAAGTTATTTTGAGTCAGTGGCTATAGTAAATTGCAGCTTAGCATTCCAAATCACTGAAATTGCTTATGTCAAGTTAGCAGAATTGATCTCAGATTGGAAGAGTGATTCCCTTAGGATTAAAGAAATTAAAGAATGCTTTCTCAAGTATTAGCTACCTGTTGCGCCTTCCACAACAACGATATTATGTCCCCTGACTTGAAGCGAACGTTCCACGTTGTTCACCTTAATGTAAGCAGTACCACAATCTCCTGTTTTAAACGGGTCGTTGCATCCTTCGCTTTTCACGAACATGTTTAAGAACGTAACTGCGGTAAAAGAAAATCATATTTTGGTACTTTGTAATTAAATGAACAGTTTGAAATTAATATTAACGTCCAACACGCTGGGTGCGTTTGAATACCTTGTTGGGTGATGCTGGGAGCTCTTCCCACTTGAAAAAACAACATCCAACAACTGACAAGAACTCGCAACAAGACCCACACGGTGTTCAAATACACACAGGTGTTGGATATAACAATATTGGATGTCGTTTTCAGGTAAGGTCATCAGCAGGCGTAAAACTCTCTGCATCTCATCGTCAGTTTTTCTATTTTGCTAGTAAATTTTGATTTGAGTCTTGTACTCATCACTATTCTCGATGGAACTAAATCCTCTTTTACATATTCTTTAATCCGCAAGGAACACGAGGTGGTAATATCTTGCAACTAGAGTGAATAAAAGACGCTTAGTTTGGATATCGGATACAAGAACTTGTTATTTGCAACCATGCAAGTCGTATAATCAGTTCATGGAATATATTGAATTGCTTTTACTCATGTATAATGATAAAGTTATGATATAACGCGCGCTCTGGTTGGTTAAAGCAGCGTACTTTATAAGAGTACAGATGTAACGCCTGCTACACCGTTCACTCGGTTTTTATTTTGCCTCAGACGTTTTGTACGACCTAGAAAACGAGTATGACAACAGTCTGTTAGCCTCCATGGATTTGGAAAATGCTTCTGCGAGTAACACCACAAATAAAAGTGTTTAAAAAAGACGACACAACGTTTGAATCTACAAGACATGTTTCGGATACTCAGTATCCATCTTCAGTTGAAGGATGTTTACAAGTGAGTAACTTATATAAAGTAAATAACAAGTAGGTGTTGATTACAAATTGTAGAATAATAGTTACAAATCAGTGAAAAGGTTACATAATACTTAAGGGATACAAGAGGAGAATAAGAAGTGCGAGTACAAAACTATGAAAAATGCTGAATACAAATAGTAATTAAAGTAAGAGTGTTAAATTAACATGTTTGAGTTGTTTATTCAGTGCGGGTTGTTCCCATTCAATATGTAGGGCTTCTTTGATCTTACGTTGGAAATTAGTAGGAGCCGAGTCTAAGATGGTAAAACAATTAAAAGAGCATAGATTCTTACACGACTCAGAACCCTGAAGATGTTTATAGATATGTGAATTGCGATCCGAAAGTAAGTGCTCAGGAACCCTGGTGCCAAAATGTCTAGTGGTTTCACCGACATAACAGGTATGACATCCTGTACATGTAAATTTGTAAACCACCTGGGAACGGAGCGCATTGAGTATCCGAAACATGTCTTGTAGATTCAAATGTTGTGTCGTCTTTTTAAAATGTTTCATATCTATTCTACTGCTACGAAAATTTGCCGAATAAAAGCGTGAAATTAAGGATTAATATCAAGCATATTTTCAGAAGTTACCGAAATTGTCCGAGTCTAGCAGCGACGAAGGTTATTTAAGGAACTTCTGAAAACACAAGTGATATTAATCCTTAATTTTACGAGGACTCATTCCGATAATAATAATAACAATAATAATAATAATAATAATAATAATAATAATAATAATTACTTTACCTTAGTCTGAAATTCCAATACGGGTTTTAAATGACATAAGGGCAACATTTTCTTAACACTGCTGAGGCTCGTCGAAAAACATTCAGCCAAGCAAAGGAAAAACACTCATTCGCTTGCGAGCTATTGAACAAACATACAATTCAACTACTTTTAAAATTGTATCCAAAACGAATGTAGATGATCATTATTTACATTCAGTCAAGAGATAAAAGCGACTTTCAGTCCTGAACAAAAGAAACAACGATTAAACCAAATGTTGAAAACCACCACTTGAAAATACACATACACTTAATTTGTCCAAAGAAAGCCGAACTATTTTTCACCACGTTTGAGCTACTTGTTCCTTCCATTAATGGTAAACTGTTCTGTGACCCTTTTTGAGGTAAGCTGCAAGATGCCGTGGTAAAGTGAAAGCCCTGGACGTGTTGAATCATTTTGTTTTTCAACCACACAATCCCGCTACGCAGGGCGTATTGCGTGCCCATCCCAGTTTTAAGCTTTTCACGCGAAAAATCGTTTGCTCTTCCTTTTATCACTAAAAAATTCTCTTCCTGAGTATCTTTTAAAACTACTAGCTCTTGATCTCTACGCCTTATGTTAGCGAATGCAAGAGCCAAAATTCAGCCGGATTTTACTGAACAATTTGGTTTTTGATCCCGATTTTAGACTAAGAAACTACTTACACTTTGATAGTTTCTGAACTTTGATGGTTTGACATTCTGACAGCTTTAGTCGTGTTAACCAATAAAATGTTTTGTACCATTCTACCAAGGATTGTGATTGGTCTGTTTTAGCGTGACTTATGAGAGTACAGATGCACTGCTGACGCCACTCGTACGATTTGGAAAATAAAGTTTTCCGAACATTTTAGCCGAATGTGTGAGGAAATTAAGAAATTCTTTATTATTAAACAAAAGAAAAGCCTTAACCGTGCTTTGTTCTGTTATAAGGTTCGGAAGAAAGTGACGAGAGCGCGAAAGAAGTAGTAGAACTACTGCTTGAGTTATGACAAATTTAGTCTTACTACTTATGACCAGCTCCCAGTTGGTTTGTTAGCTCAGTTGGTAGAGCACTGCATCGGTGTCGCAAATGTCGTAATTGTTGGAATCCCATACAAGCCAATTTTCTCAGGCTTTACTTTAACAGCTGCTTAAGCAGTGTTCATAACTGCGATGGTCATTCACATATTCATTCTTTAATCCGCAGTTCAAATACAATACGGTGCAAAAGTAATGAGACCGAATTTCGTCGAAATTCGCGCTTTGTTCTCATCGAAAATTCGGCGATTTTTCGCTCGAAATTTCGCACATTAGACATGTGAAATTTCGTAGGATTGTGCGAAATTTCGAATAGGTCATCGAAAAATATTAACGAAAATTCGCACTAAATGGAACGAAAGATCAGGGAAATTTCGCAAAAATGAGGCATGCGAAATTTCGAATAAACGAAATGTCGGCGAAAATTCGTGCTTAGTGGAACGAAACCCACGTGAACACGTGCTCAGTGAAATTTCACAAAATCGATAAACTTGTGATTTTGGGACTCGTTCAAATGTTGTTCTTCTGCTTCGCTAAAGTCTAAACCCTCCAAATACAATAACGTTCGATCTCCATTGCGTCCATTTGCGTGAAAACAACCTCAAGGGAAAGTAAAAAATCACACCTCAAACTCGGCTTCTCTCTCTTTTTCCTCTCTTCTCACAATAGACCGAGGCGGGCAAAACTACAAAATGAAGACCTAATCGATATTCATGTTTTATCGTTGCAAAGATATTTTAACGCTACGGCGAGTTGACAATTCAAATGTTTTAAGACCTAATCTTTGTTTTGAAGTTTGAGGTGGGCAAAACTACAAGACGGGACCTAATCGATTTCATTGTTTTAGCGTAAAATGAATCACTTTTTTTGCGCCGGTCTTCGTTTCGTAGTTCGAGGCGAGCAAGACTACAAAACGAAGACCTAATCAACTTAAATGTTTTAGCGTGAAATAAAGCATTTTAGCGAGGGTTTTTGTTTTGAAGTTCGAGGCTGGCAAAACTACAAGACAAGGACCTAATGGATTTCATTGTTTTAGCGTTAAATGAAGCGTTTTTGCGCGGGTCTTCGTTTTGTAGTTCGAGGCAGGCAAAACCACTAATTAAAACAAAGATCTAATCTGTCTCGGGATCAAATCACGTCAACACTCAACAGAAGACTGGGTCACTTAACAGCAAGACCATTTCAAAACAAGAACCAGCCATACCAAAACTCGAGTAACTGAGTGCATACGTTTTGCCAAATGTCAATAGAAATATCGTGTCATAAACTGTAAACTCCAAACAATAAGCGATGACATGAATAATTAGTGACATATCGAGCCAAATTTCGCGGCGCCAAATGAAATGTTGCCCGAAATTTCTCTTCCTCAAACGAAATTTCGTGCGAAATTTGGCTCATCCAAACGAAATTTTGAGCAAAATTTCGTTGCCTCTACAACGAAATGCCGAGCGAAATTTCGCATCTCTGAAGAGGGAGATTGGGGAAGGAGGGTAGATTAAATACTTCATTTGAATAAAAGGCAAGTAAGCAGAAGGCTTACAAAAAAAACACCGGTCTGGCAAATTGTAGCTTTTTAGTTCAAAATTAATTGTAGTCATTACATTTTTTTGAACTGAAGAATTATATTAAAATCTTTTATTAAAATTAAAATAAAGAATTAAAATTCTTATAACTGGCGTGTTTACCTGAGACCTCTCTCCGTTTTCGTGTAATAACTACAGAAAGAAATATATACTTCATTAATTAAGAATCAATCTGAATTTCAGAGATTGCAACGAGAATATAGCTCCACGATCGCAAAACCAGAATTCACTGTTTGGAGAATTCTTTTTATTGGAAGGTCTTTTCCCGCAACATTTTAGTGCTGTTGGGAGAAAGAAAATTGCTCTTTTCTGCTCCCTTAATAATAAAGGGTCTTGTATTGTCGGGTGTTTTACCGCTCGAACCTCTCCAAAAAGTAAAAGAAATTTTACAAAGTATGCAGAAGTGTAAAAATCAAAACTATTAATATGGTTTGCTTTGAAGTTAACTATTTACGAAGCCATCAGTTATAGGAATCAAGCATTGAAAAAGCGACAACGATTTCAAATACTAGTGCATTAAAAAGGAAGATACTAGTACGGTTGTAAAGGTACCACGCTTACCTGGAACAGATGTGCATAGATCTGCCATAAGCAAGGTGATGAGCAGAAAAATAACAGTCTTCCTCATCGCAGATCCGTCAGCCTGTGCAATCTAGTGCATTAAACAGGGAGATAGGAGTACGGTTGTAAAGGTACCACGCTTACCTGGAACAGATCTGCGTAGATCTGCCACAAGTAAGGGTGACGGGAAGAAAAATAAGAATCTTCCTCATCGCAGATCCGTCAGCCTGTGCTTTTTAACGACAAATAACGTGTGACTATTTGAATCGGCTTGTTAAGTACTTGCAAAATGAACAACTTCCATGCCTGTGCACTAAGTAGACGAGGGTATTAATGAATTTTTAGGCGTCATGGAAACCATAGCACAGCTTGGAAGAGCTAAATTAGACTTCCGATAGATTTTTGTATACTAGAAAGATCCAAAGACAGAGAAACAGTGAATGAATGAATGAATGAATGAATGAGTGAATGAGAAAGGAATGAGTTTGAATGAATGAATGAATGAATGAATAACTAACCAGTGCGACATACGAAAGGGAACATTAATAGAAAGTATATCTAGCAGAACCTATAAACAAAACACGGATTGCACGAGTTTAAACACACTGTTTAAACACTGTTAATTTTCCCCACGTACGAAGCAGATGTTTGAAAAAAAAATGTTTGAAAAAAAAAAACGCATTCGTCCCTTCTTCTGAGAAATTTCAGCCGAAAAAAAAAGCAGTTGGAAAGGGCGATTTGTTATGGAGATCAAGAATCTGGTTCAAGCTTGTCAGGATTTCTGTTATTTGAATTGCTTCGGCTCCATGCATAAGCGTTTTAACCTAAAGGAACTTTTGAACGAAAAACAACACTTGCAGCTTCGTAGAAAGGAAACAGCAAACTATTTCCAAGCATCCAAGGCCAAATGTTTACATCTATGTACCATACCTTGGCTAAAAGAGATAGTTAAAGAAAAAGAAAGGTCTTCCTTCGTTATAGAAAAAAAAAACACTCTCATTCTTTGGTTTTCTTCGCCTTTGGGAACTGACTTGCAGTACCAAATTCTCTCCGGAAGAACATTTGTCCCCAAACGATATAACTTTCCTGCCCTGCTGGGAGCATCTGGATCACATGTCCGACAAACGAAGCAGACGTTTTAAAACAACAACAAAAACGACGTTTTTAAATATCAAATGTCGCATTCGCCCCCTGCGATTTGTTATGGAAAATAAGAATCTTGTTCAAGCCTGTCAGGGTTTCCTTTCATTGAAATGCTTCGGCTCCAAGCATAAGCGTTTATTTGAAAATCTATGTATGATACCTTGGCTAAAAGAGATAGTTAAAGAAAATGAGAGTTCTTCCTTCGATATAGAAAAATACTGGTAAAAATACCCTTTGGTAGAAAAAAAAACTATTGAAGTGATTTCAGATCCAATCATGTGGTTTATCTTTACATGATTAAGTAGCTTTCATCTTGCAGTTGAAAATTAAACGGTTCGGTTTTCAGTTACTCCACACCAGGCAATTAAAGCGATGGTAACTGATATCGGATCGTTGAGGTTTTAAGCACTGTAAACTGAGTTTGGATCGTGTTGGAACTCACCTTTTACTTCTTCACGAGATGCAGTGAGCCAGACTGAGAAGCTCTCAAATGATTTTGGCTTTTAATAGGTCGGGAAAATGTTAATAATAATTACATATACACAAAGCTCAGCTATCTAAACACAACATTATCCCATTTTGTGGAGTTTGTGATTTCAATGTATCTCTTATCATCTTTCAGTTTACACTAAGTGAGAAATTATGAGAATTGGTTTTGATGCGCATGAGGTTCGATTCTCTTTCAGATCACTGTAAAGTAACAATCATAGGTTATGTTCTCGTAATTATTTTTAAATAAATACTTTAGCATCTTAAAACCAAGGAGAGCGGAAACAACTTTAACATAAAGTTATCATCATACTTATGAAAATTCATATTTGGAGAGTCTTGACGGTTTGGCAAAAGGAAGTTATAATTATTAAAGTGAAATTTGCTGAAAAAGATTATACTGTACAAGTCAAACGCTGAAGGACATGAAATTATAATTTTGGAAGTATAATTAGTTTCGTTTAAACAAACAGCCAATTTGGACATGTCCTAGAAAAGGTCACGTAGAATGGTGACATTGACTTTGTAAAGAAACTGATTGGCATCCAGAATGCATTTTTAGATATTTACATTTGCATTGGAAGATGTCATTTAAATGTGTTTTGAACGAGTGCGTTGAACTGACGTCTAAGCACGCTCGGTCATGATTAAAGACTGCTTAATCACGTGGAATAATAATTTAAGAAGCAGTTTCGTAGAAAGAAGATTAATGATTTTTCCCTATTGAAATGCGGCCAGTAAACGTCTTAAAAATATGACCCTAGAACGTAATTCTTTGTATCGCCGTTTATATTCGTTTGGTTATTAACTTAATAATCGAAATTTGCTTAACGGTCTATTCTTAAATATGGCGTGGCAAGTAAGACAAATCGGAGTGCCTACGTTTTAAATGAGGACGCTGCACCTTTAAGAAGGTAGGCACTTCGATTTGTACTACTCGCCGCACCATATTTATACCTTTTATTGCCATCACTCTAACTTTAGGACCATGTTTTGAACATATTTACTTCCTTTAACTCATGAAACGTGGGGAAGCCGGAAACGTTGTAGTAGGTGTTTCTTCTTTCCTACTTTTGAAAAGTAGGTATCATGTTGTGCAATTTTAAGTCGTTCCATTTGCGAACAAGCTAGAGCAATTCACCGCAATAATTTGCGACAGAAGGCAGTTTAAGATCATTCAAAGAATTAAAAATAATCTTTACTATCCATAGACTACGTCAAAAGTAAAGCAAACGAGAGTTAAAATCATCTAGGCGCAGTCTGTAGTACAATCCACATTAACATCCCAATATACATTGTGTAAACTTTTCTTCGATGTTCTCAATATCAGTAATTCGTGTATATAGAGCATGTTATATGGTCGCTTGGAGATACGAAATTTCTCCTCGAGGGTGGAAAAATGAGCGCAACGAAAAAGTGAATTTTTTTTTTCAAAAAGAGAACAGAAATTTCACATCTCCAAGCGGCCATGTAATGTTCTAGCTAAATTGCGGAGCTATTGTATAAAAACCAATGAAATACCAAACCATTTCGTATTTTTTACCGCTGTGAAAGGCGCGATTTATTAAGCAACCGTATCAACGAAAGCTCACCTGGTATTTCATCGGTTTCATCTCGAGCGAAAAAAGTAGCATGAAATATTGTTTGGGGAGGGGGGGTAAAATTGACAACATTATACGATCTTATAAGGGCAAAAATATTTGGTGATATGTTTTATAAAAATCACGTCGCAAGAAAAGTACAGAACAAATTTGGATGAGTCTGTATTCGCTGTTAAAAGTAATATTTGTTGCTAAGAACCCCGTTGAGGCGAAAATCACGATCAAACAAGATAATGAGTAGTGCAATATCCGTTTGTTCAGCTGGTTCATCCCATTTTTTCCCGAGGTTTTGAGCGAACAAAAATAACACATATTTTCTGTCATGGTTTTCTGAGTCTACGTGCAGAAGAAATAGAATCTTAGCTCTACGCAACATCATGATTTAAAACTTGGGCTATTATTCCCCTGTTTTGTCAGGCTCAAGTTCATTTTCAGGCCGGGCTGAAATTCCTAAAGGCTCTTACTTGAGTATATTTTGTCCGTTTATTTAGGCTCACTGAAGATTCCTGCCCGGTTAGCTCAAACCGGGATGTAAATATCTAACCAAGCTAAAATTCGGCCCGGGCTGAAACTCTCTTTACGTAATCCCAAACTTCTTTTTCGAAGCAGGGTTAAAATCTTAGGACGCTCCCTACCCCCTCTCATCTAAGGCGATTGAGACTTCAGCCCAGCTAAGATTTGCCATGTAATTCTACCACCCGAATTAAAGTCTCAGGAAGTTTGGGAGTTGGTAATTCTTTACAGACGTAATATATCCGTGGAGGATAACTTGATGCAAGCAGAATGTATTTTTATTATGTACTGCGTAAGTGAGCTGCAATTTAATAAGTGAAATTTTCATTTAGCTACAAAAGTGTTAGTGAATCGATTATGCAACCGTATCAACGAAAGCTCACCTGGTATTTCATCGGTTTCATCTCGAGCGAAAAAAGTAGGCATGAAATATTGTTGGGGGGGGGGATAAAATTGACAACATTATACGATCTTATAAGGGCAAAAATATTTGGTGATATGTTTTATAAAAATCACGTCGCAAGAAAAGTACAGAACAAATTTGGATGAGTCTGTATTCGCTGTTAAAAGTAATATTTGTTGCTAAGAACCCCGTTGAGGCGAAAATCACGATCAAACAAGATAATGAGTAGTGCAATATTCCGTTTGTTCAGCTGGTTCATCCCATTTTTTCCCGAGGTTTTGAGCGAACAAAAATAACACATATTTTCTGTCATGGTTTTCTGAGTCCACGAGCAGAAGAAATAGAATCTTAGCTCTACGCAACATCATTATTTAAAACTTGGGCTATTATTCCCCTGTTTTGTCAGGCTCAAGTTCATTTTCAGGCCGGGCTGAAATTCCTACAGGCGATTACTTGAGTATATTTTGTCCGTTTATTTAGCCTCACTGAAGATTCCTGCCCGGTTAGCTCAAACCGGGATGTAAATATCTAACCAAGCTAAAATTCGGCCCGGGCTGAAACTCTCTTTACGTAATCCCAAACTTCTTTTTCGAAGCAGGGTTAAAATCTTAGGACGCTCCCTACCCCCTCTCATCTAAGGCGATTGAGACTTCAGCCCAGCTAAGATTTGTCATGTAATTCTACCACCTGAATTAAAGTCTCAGGAAATTTGGGAGTTGGTAATTCTTTACAGACGTAATATATCCGTGGAGGATAACTTGATGCAAGCAGAATGTATTTTTATTATGTACTGCGTAGGTGAGCTGCAATTTAATAAGTGAAATTTTCATTTAGCTACAAAAGTGTTAGTGAATCGATGTGAAAGTTGCTTGTATGACTTTTTCACAGACATTCAAGGCTATCTTTAGAAAATAAAGAAATTGACAAAAAATACTGCGAGACGAAAGAATAAAAAACATGAATTTGTTGTGAACGTCTAATCCATATTCATGACCAATGATAACGACGTCCGGCTTCTGCAAAGTGTGTATGTAAAAATATGTTTCCTTCTTTCTCGTCCTGACAAAGCCTAATATAACGGCCGAGGAGCAACGAAAATGTTGTCGAGGAACGCCTTGGCGAAAAAATAAGAGAGTAATTAAAAGTATGCATCAAATATCAAATATTCTGGGTCGAGTAGGTGTTAAATAGGAGCCGGGGGGAGTGGCAACTGCGAGGCCTGGAACCGAGGGAGCATGATCGCCCCAGTAAAGAAATTCGGCCGAGTGAGACTAAGCATTTATTTATTTGAAAACAAACATAGCAGCCAATGGCTTTTCGCCACAAAGCATCCTTGATGCGAGGTATCTCCACTCCTCGATCGTTAGTGTGCCGATTTGTTACTTGTGAGAGTACGTAGGTTAATCTTAGGTATTGTGGCTGACGACCTTGCTAAAACCTAGTGTAGAAAGCTTGGAAAAGTCGGGAGAAACAGCTTAGGCCAGTTTTATAGGCTACGTACGTTACACTTCGTAACTTGAAAAGGAAAGCTCTTTTATCCGATCACTGAATAGGGCTAGAATTTTCCTTTTCAGTAACTGGAGAGGATAATAACTTTTTAAGGGGCCTTCTATCAAGGGAGCCTACATCCGTGAATACGGTGATCGATTTGCTGTAGCCAAATCAACAGGCATTTTATAACTTCAAGTCTATATATACTGTATCTATTCTGTTCAAACAAAGCAGTTTGAAGCTATAAAGTAGTTGGATTTGATGATTCGGTGGTCATGCAAGTATTGTCAGCATTGCCAGAAATTGGGGACAAGATGGCGGCCGCACGTGCGTACCGAGGTCCTAATGGCGGCGAAATCGTGTAAGAAAACGTATGGAGAGATAAAAACTTTTTCAAATAAAACCATTACGAGCTCACGGGTATTCAGTGCACGACTTGACTTATGATTAGTACAATAAGAGCTACGCAATTCACTGTAAAACGGCTGTCTGTGAATACACATAGGCTTACTTACTTCCCGAAATGATCACTTTCATCGTTCGTTTTACACACAATTTCCCCATACATTGTATTGAAATCCTGCTGAAGTCATGACAAACACTCGTCCATTCCAGTCTGAACCCTTCGATGGAGTCAGTCTACATGACTCGATATAAATTCATCAATGTTTAGTGCATTTAAATCCACTGAAAAATGTACGAATATGTCCCTGTAAAATACTTCCAAAGTTGCGCTTAAATCTCTCATTTTCCCATCTCTATTCCAGTGAATGGACGCCATGTTTAAATCGGTCGAAGAAGGGAAGGAAAGACTCCAAACTCAGAACTTCTTTCCAGCCGCCATTTTGTTTGTTGCTATTATCCAGCGATGTCTGACGGGATAGAATTAGGTTCCAGCTCCATAATTTTTTTTAGCCAGGCTAGATTCATTCGCAAGTATAAAACGCGGGAAAAACGAACACAAATTTTAAGAGTGTGCCGCCGGTATCAAAACAAATTAAAAATGGTTGAGATTCTTCACGCTTACAAAAAACAGAAGCAAGATTGGGCACTTAAAGTACACTCAGAATCCTCTTCACTATGTCAAACAGCAGGCTTCTCAGCAGTATGAATTCTCGTTCTGTGTGGAGATTCCTTGGCCACTGTTGCGTTTGTGGACTTACCTTTAGATGGCACCTCTGTGAAATTAAATTACATCGACCTGCTCAACTCTATCGCTGTGGATGGATGGTTCGCTATAAGAAGAGGGTGCTTACGTAATTTTCGACTTTGTGACCCAATGGAATTCTGGATACTTCTTGTATAACGCCGACATGGAAGACCGCCAATTTCCATTTCAGATATTTTTTCTAACCGTTTGCATTATTTACAAGTCGAAACTTGCCAAAATTGTCATGCCAGGTACCGGAATACACTCACAAAAAGACTTAAGACACAACTTCACTCCCGTGAATTGCCTTGACTGGCTTGAATAATTTCAGCCACCCACTGCATTTGAAATTGCTTCTTACCTCTGTTTTCTTTTAAAGGATTGCCTCTACCCATCAACCCAGCTTCATGATGCCAGGCAGGCTTCTGAGGTTGAAAATGGCTCGAAAAACACACTTATAAATCGCATACTTAACGAATTGTCAGCAAACCGTTCTAAATTCGGCTTCTTTGCAGTCTGTTATAATAAGGAATAAAGGAATTCCAAGCTAGTTGACGTCGTGGCATCCCAATAAGGTTTAAATCTTTTTTAATTATATTTAATTCAATATAGTTATTTGCATTTGAAAAGAAAATATACCACACATTGTAGCTATAACAGCTGAAGTCTCGGTCAAAAATAGAAGCTGCTAGTTACGTGGCATGCTTATTCAACATAAATTTTGCTATACTGTATACAGTCACATATCCACTAAAATTTGAGAATAATTAGATCTATCTAGGGATCCAGCCATGACTACCAGAAATCAAAATACGTATTATTTTAAGTTTATAGATATAAATCATTCGCAGTTTATAACACATTTAAAATACTTACCAAAACGTATTTTCCACTCATTATTCACAACAAATAACTCTGACTTAAATGTTTCGACACCACTAGCATAAAGAAAACAAACGTGGTTAAAGGACCCTCTGTTTGAATCTCTGCCAGGCTCAATTTTTTCACAAAACGTTCATTTATGAGAAGGAAGAATAACGACGAAAGGGAACATAAACAAGTGTCTTTTTGCGCAGACAGATAATGCGTCTCGAATGAGGATTATGTAGTCATTCCAGTTTTTATTATTCATGAGCCTGTTTGAGTTAAATATCAGATGCGATATAGCACGTCTTGGTATTGTTTGAAATACTTATATTTTTCACTGAAGATGGATCATGATTTAGTAATTAGTGCTGATCATCTCTATTTAGATCCAGTTCTTCTTCCCAATGGAGTCGAGCCATAATGTGGCTATAACTTTTAATTGAGTTATTGAATGAAATGGTTCTATGAATGATATCGTAAGGTGTCAAAATTAAATAAAATTAGCTAACCAGCCGTTCGATCTTGATGTAGTGTTTGCTCTATGGTCCGCTCATTGGGAAGTAAAAGGAAAATCAAATATATGCGCAACTAGTAACAATAACTGGAATTACATTTCTTATCATATTATTATTATCATTTTCATAGTATGAGAAAGAGTTAATTGACCTCCGCGAAGAGGTGCTGGAGACAAATAGACCTCTTGCCTCAACCCACGAACAGTTGATCTCTCAGGAGTCCAGCACGCACAAACTGGTAGCTTCCTTCAAGGAAAGGCTGGCAGAAAGTGAGAACTCCCTTCAGCAGTTGCGTGAGGAGAAAGACACAGAAATGAAAGAGCTTCTTGATCGCTTGGTAAGGGTGGAATCTAAAGAAGTAATTCAAGCCAAGAAGGTGATCATCGACGCTTAAGAGAGGAGGATCAAGTCAGTGGACTCGAACAATGCCAAGTTAATCGCTTCCTTGAGCCAGGTTAAGAAAGAATAACAACAAGGTCTTGAATTACCCTAGTAGTGATCTTTAGTCTGAAACAGGATCACGTTCTCCGCAGGTAGTAAGCGGCAATTTTATGCGCAGGCGAATTGAGTAAAGGAGAGTCGAAGAGGCATACATCCGCCACAGGTTACGCAAAAATCCTTAAAGCCTTATAGAAGGCTTTGTACCACTAAACCAGAGGCCGAGAGCCATGTTTCTGCGCTGGCTAAAAGAACGACTCAGTGAAAAGTGAAAACTTTTAAAAATGTTGTATTTTATCTACCCCGACTGGGAGTCAGCAAGGGTGACTAGGCGTATCACCCTTTCTCTACAGCTACCTGTTATCGAGCCAGGCATCTTTCATCCTAATGAGTTAGATTCACATCCACTGAAAAGGAATTTGTATCTAGTTCAACTATTGGCGGTTTTTCTCACGAGGGGCGATAAAACATGCAACTGGATAAAAATTCTTTCTCAGAATCCCACTACACTAATATGTTTTAGCTTGCGATGCCTGAATATGTATAAATCTCAGAAGCTCTGTTATACATGCTGTAAGGAGAATTCAGGAATAAGGCCCAACATTTGCTTTTCTTATTTTTTTTCTCAAGTATGAGCTGCTATAGTCGATGACTTTTTCAATACTTCAGTGAAACGTTGAGTCATTTGTAGGAATAAAATCCTAAGATTCCCATTTAAATGAGAATTACTGACTAAGCGGCACTCTGCCGTGGTATTATTAGACTTTCAGTGTTTTGCCAAGTAAATTAATTTTGGTTGTCATCTAGCAACTCTTGTGACTGAATGGATTGAAACTACATTCCTGCAAAACAAGGTTTTGTAGCTTATTTCAACTACTTAGAGTAAAATAAACTGTGCCGATTGTGATTGGTGTTATTTAGGTGAAACCGGCCGGTGTTTTGAAACACCGTGTTATAAAGAATAAATCGTGAACGTCAAAACATGTGCTAATGGTCGAACATATATATACATTGCGAAACATGCATGGTCACACGACCATCGTATTGATTTTGATAATTCTAGTGTGATCGACAAAGGCTCTTTTCGCATTAGAAAAATTTGGAGGCTTCGCACACCTCTGCTAACCGATTTCGCTTTGTTTTAATCGTAATAAAGAAATTTTATTTTCACAATTTCAATGTTGAGCACCAGCGGCTACCAGCAATCTCTCTGACACTGATTAACCAGAGGACAAACGACTTTATTTGCCGTGATTCTTCCGCTGCTGCAATAGTCAAACGGAACCGTAGGGGAAGAAATGGAGAAAAGCCGTCCTCAGGAGCTACTAGCCAAGCATAACGGGCAAAAATTTCCTGAAAGTTCGGTAGGTTTATGTGTAAATTTCAGGAAAAACGCCCTTGCAAAGGTTACCCCGGTCACTGGTTGAAGCGACACTTACCGTTCCCAATGTGAGTCGAAATGCAAATGGAACGCTTTGATGTAGTTTGTCTCTTAATCCTGGTTCTCACTAGCGGCGCAAGCACAAGCGGAAGCATAAGCGCAAGCATAAGTAGCTTATGCCTGGTGAAAACGAACACTATGCAAGCGAACGCAAGCGTAAGCGCAAGCACAAGGAAAATGAAAAATTTTGATCCAATGCGCTAGTGCTTGCGCTTATGCTTATGCTTGCGTTAAGCCCGTTTTCACAGTGAAATAAGCGCTCTTGTGCTTACGTTTGTGCTTGCGTCGCTAGTGAAAACCAGGCTTTAGCAAGCGGCATAGCAGACGCGCGAACAAACTCAAATGCCTCTTCCCCATTCTCCTCGCAGCTTTTCAATACTTCCTCATATCGTCTCTCCGCCGGCAAAAGTTTACTTCACGCACGTATATCACCGCCCGCTACGCAGATACACAGGCTACTTCGAAGTCCTATTTTCCCCTTGGCTTCTTCAACTGGTCTGTGAGGAAAGCACCCTAGTCACGTAAGACGTACGACAGATGTAGACGATTGTGGAGTGCCCCTTTTTACATTTCTCACGTGACAGCTCCTCAATAACGTCCAATATGTAGGAACAAAAAAATTCCTGCTCAAAGGACTTAACCTTATTATAGGGCCTACCTTATTAGATATGACCATCCTCTTGACATGTTTGTATGTATATGTAATCTGACGTGGTGCAGACCGAGCTCTGTGTGAACGGGGGCATGCTAATGAGATGTGCATAATGCACATAGTCCAAATAAAGAACAAGAAGCTCGAATTCTTTTTAACAGCTGTAAACACATTGCAAAAATATGAAATAGAAGTATTTCTAAAGTAGTTCAACTGATTCATTCCTTCAGTGTGTGTTTATATGAAATTTATGATATGACCTTTACATCGTCACGCACTCCCGTGACACATCGTGACCTTTGTTGCCTTGACAGCTTGAAGAAAGAACGTTGAACCATAGAGATGTTAGTAACGAGATCTCGCTCTCGCACCTCAAAACCACTCTTGGGACAATATATGTAGGTAAGTTTGGAGGCAAATGACCATTGAAGCAATAACCCCTTTTAAGAACGAAGATTTTTAAGCAATCCTTGCGTTCTTTGCATATGGCAACAAAATGGCACCATGCAAATTGAATTTCAGCCAAATATCTCACACTTTCACTACATTTTTTGAAGCGTCAGCTGAAAACCCGACTGATTTTCACATACCCTGAAAGTGTAGCATATAAGTAATTTATGGGCAAAAACCTAGCACGATTGAGGGTCTTCCCACATATCGAAAGTTTCATTGTAATTATGGGCTAAATTTACCTGCGAATGCTGTTAGACAATCCGCTAACGTGTTTTGCTGAAATCAGAAATAATTCTCAAGCCCCCAAATTGGTATCGATACAGAGAAAAATATGTCCTCTTTTAAGCTGTTGGTATTTAATTCCCATGTTATGGTCATTGCTTCTTGAGAAAGCGCTGTTTTGCCAAGGACCTTTTCCTTAACTAATTCGGCCATTTTTAGGCCCGCAACAGAACGTAATCAATTTTCTCGAATATTTCAAAAAATCGGTCGTATTATGAGAATAATACGGGGTGGTTGGCAAAGGCCTTGGCAAGCTTAATGTAGCTCAAACGTGCAAAATGAAAGTAAGGGGGTGACAAGTTTTCGAAATTATTATGATAGTGCAAAATACTTTGGGTTTAAAATGGACAAAATCCTGTGGCCAGTTGCCCGAGGGTGTTGCAGTGTGGTGAGAATGTGTACCACGTGACTTGTGGAGGCCCAAAAATCATCACTAACCCATACTTAACCCTAAGCTAAGGAACTGACCGAGAGGGCTAAGCAACTGACGTTATATATGCAACCCCAGCCCAACCACATATTTCAGTCAAGGGTTACTATAACCGCCAACCGGTTAGCTCAGTGGTAGAGCACCGGACTACCGTGCGGGAGGTCGCGGGTTCAACTCCGGCCGGACCAACACTCAGGGTCTTTAAAATAATTGAGGAGAAAGTGCTGCCCTTGTAATTACATCTGCAAACGGTTAGACTTTCTAGTCTTCTCGGATAAGGACGAAAAACCGTAGGTCCCGTCTCACAGCTCTCTCTCTCAAGAACCCACACCACTGTTCGAAAAGAGAAGGGGACTATACCAGCATTCAGGCAAGTGTTTGACACCTATGGAATTCCAGAAGAAGTCAAATCAGACAACAGACCACCCTTTAACGGCCGTAAATTTGAGGAGTGCGCGCGAGAGGAAGGATTTAAGCACCGAAAAGTAACGCCGGCCGGGATGGGCGGAGGCTAACGGTGATGTGAAGAAGACAGCACCTATTGCAAATCTACAAGGCCGACAGGTGAGGGAGGAAGTACGCAGGGGAGTAAGGGCGTACAGAGCAACTCAACATGAAACCACGGGAGTGAGTCCAAATAAACTTAGGTTCGGCCGCGAATTACGTGCGAAATTCCCGGTGTTCAAGAAACGGCCCAAACACCCTGAGGATTCAAAGGTCCGTTATCGAGACAGAAAACGGAAAGAGGAAACGAAGAAATACAGGAAGACAGGAACGCAAGAACAGCTTAACGCCCCACTATCATCCTATTCCCATGGTCGTCATAGGGGTCAAGGGAAGCATGATAACTGCTAAGAACAGCCAAAAGATTCGTACCATGAACCGGCTGCGCAGATTGGAAGTTGCTCAAAAACGGGTTTAGGGAATCAGGTCCTGCGTGGTGAATCTGATGGTGAAGATGCATTCGAATAGAGGCGTAATGATAAACGTGAAGTCCTGGGTCTCACATCCGGGACTGGGATAGTTATAGTTATTGGCGGGAACGCCACTGTATAATTATGTGTAGCCGGTAATGTAATTGGAGTTGAACATTGTTTCATAAGGGTAAATAGAGTGCATCTACATACTGTGTACCTTCAACATTAAAAGAGCAAAAGTTTCGAACAGGGCAGTTCGCAATTACTCCGGTTTACGAATGCCTATTTCGACACGCTTTAAGAGTGGATTTGGTGCCACGCAAAAAAATTTCACTCGCCTTTGAAAGATAAATACGAAATGACTTTCAGTGCTACATGCTGCCAAATTTCCATATTTACTAGCAAACTTTTGAACGAGTTTAATTTTTAATAAGCCAAGAAAAGAGCGCTATGACCCGGCAAAACTATCTGACGCTCTTAAATTTTATAACTTTGCCATAATAACGCTAGAAACAACTTTCGGTTCTCCTTCCCAATTTATGAAAACAATAATTTGTGCCTTCATAGTCATCCAATAAAACAAGCGTAAATCTCTAACGTGGAAATTCACTAATTCTAAACCACAAAAAAAAAAAGACTAGTAAAGATATCACAAAACAATCATCAGAAAATAGGCCAAAAACAAACAAACAAACAAAAGCGACAGAAAAGAGGGGGCAACCGGGATTGAACCGGTGACCTCTCGATCTGCAGTCGAATGCTCTCCCACTGAGCTATGCCCCCTTGGACGGAATGAGGTAATAAGTAATCAAGAGATATTCGAAATGGCGGACGTAGTTCAGCCCTTTCGACGGTAATCGTTTCCTATCACCTTATTTCATAGAAATCTGAATACTTAAAAAGGTTAATAATTTCTGTTAAAACGTGTTGCACTTGTCGGTAAGCCGTACTACATTTTTGATGCGAAAAACTACCAGTCTTATTAACCACATTGAATTGCACAAGTGGCTGATTCACTTGATGTTTGATGTTTGAATTTTTTTTCTGGTAGCTGAATTCTTTCCGAGACCATGTAAAACAAGCTATATTTTCGTTAAGACAAAATTTATGAAATGTAGAGTTATTTGCAGTCAGCCGCACTGGTGGTTCAGTGGTAGAATTCTCGCCTGCCACGCGGGAGGCCCGGGTCCGATTCCCGGCCAGTGCAATCCTCTAGATCCTTTTTTATATAAAATCATTCCATTTCATTTCCTTACTTCTAAGATCAAACCAATCAAGCCCTATTCCATTTAAATTCTACTTATAGAAATCTTTCTTTGTCTCTTTCCATTTGTTTACCCTTTGGATACCAAGTGGGTGCTATCTATTTCATCGGATTTTGGGCAATAAATAGTCTGGACTCTTAACTTTTTCATATATGGAATTATTATTAAAAAATATCTGCTGTCTTGAAAAAGTGGGGATTCAAGGTTTAGTATCACGAGTGAGTGGAATCGCTTAAGGGTACTGCGATTGTCAGTTTTCGAGTGGTTTTCTGAGCCATTTTCCTCTGCAGAAGCCCCCATGTTGGCATGATTAAGCTAGAATGTGGGTAGAGGCGAGCCTATAAAAGAAGCCATAGGCGAGAGGCGGTTTCATGTTGACGGAGATGCCAAAGTTGTTTTGATTTAAACATGGCCACTCAAATAATGAAGCTGTCTCTCTAGCCGTTCTCCAGTGGATTCCAGGATCTACCAACGCAAATTTGTCTAGTTTTGACTGCTCAAAATACTCATCGGTGTAATATTTTGCTGGTAGTACTGGGTGGCTCCACTTATGAATAAACTATGAAAGGAACCGAAGAAGAGGTCTATGCTCGTGGTGTGGTTGAATTTCCCAGAATTACTTTCGGCCGTGAACGAGGCATGTCAATACACACGGGATTGGCTCACAGAAACGGGCTGAAGCGCGGCTTGCAGAAAATGGGAGAGAAAGTTCTCATAGCAGATGCCAAGGGAGAACTTACGCTTTGTTAGAAATGTAAAAATTTTGTTTTTGAACAAAGGTTTGGATTAAAAACTGCACGTCAAAAAAGAGGAATATTTGGTGCCATTCTTCGGCCGAAACAATAGTATTCTGGAGTTTGTTGCCCAAACAGCAGTGTCATACAACAGAAATCAGGAGTTTCAGGCAATCGCTTAGCTGTGGTAATGAGAAGACACTCCTGTTGGCCCAAAAATCATCCCTAACCCATACTTAACCCGCAGCTAAGGAACTGGCCCAGAAGGCTGAGCAACTTGCGTTATATATGGAACCCCATTTCTGTTCCCTGAAGTTGTCAAATACTTGGTCACTTGACATCCGTTTTTTCCCTTAAACATCTATAGGGTAATGAAATATCAGAGTCGATTTGCAGAAGAAATGTCCTAAGGTCGGAGAATAGTTTTATGCAACCGCACTTTTATCTTTAAAGAAGCGGATAAAAGAGTGGAGAAAGAAAGAAGAAAACAGAGAAAAAAAAAAGAGTACAAAGAGCAACGAAGGAATAGGAACAAGAAAATAAAAAAAACTAGTAAAGATATCACAAAGCAATCATCAGAAAAAATAGGCCAAAAACAAACAAACAAAAAAAATCGACAGAAAAGGGGGGCAACCGGGATTGAACCGGTGTCCTTTCGATCTGCAGTCGAATGCTCTACCACTGAGCTATGCCCACTTGGACGGAATGAGGTAATAAGTAATCAAGAGATATTTCGAAATGGCGGACGTAGTTCAACCCTTTCGACGGTAATCGTTTCCTATCACCTTATTTCATAGAAATCTGAATACTTAAAAAGGGTTAATAATTTCTGTTAAAACTTGTTGCACTTGTCGGTAAGCCGTATTACATTTTTGATGCGAAAAACTACCAGTCTTATTAACCACATTGAATTGCATAAGTGGCTGATTCACTTCTTTTTTTTTTTATTTTCTGATGTTTGAATTTTTTTTCTGGTAGCTGAATTCTTTCCGAGACCATTTAAAACAAGCTATATTTTCGTTAAGACAAAATTTATGAAATGTAGAGTTATTTGCAGTCAACCTTACTGGTGGTTTACTGGTAGAATTCTCGCCTGCCACGCGGGAGGCCCGGGCTCGATTCCCGACCAGTGGAATCCGCTACATCCTTTTTTAAATAAAATCAATTTATTTCATTTCCTTACTTCTCAGATCAAACCCATCAAGCTGTATTCCATTTAAATTCTACTTATAGAAATCTTTCTTTGTCTCTTTCTATTTGTTTACCCTTTGGATACCAAGTGGGTGCTATCTATTTCATCGGATTTTGGGCAATAAATAGTCTGGACTCTTCATATATGGAATTATTATTAAAAAATCTCTGCTGTCTTGAAAAAGTGGGGTTTCAGACTTTAGTATTACGTGGTGAACATGAGTTGCTGTTGTTTGACGAGTGAGTGGAATCGCTTAAGGGTACTGCGATTGTCAGTTTTCGAGTGGTTTTCTGAGCCACTTTCCTCTGCAGAAGCCCCCATGCTTTTATCATTAAGCTAGAATGTGGGTAGAGGCGAGCCTATGAAAGAAAGCATAGGCGAGAGGCGGTTTCATGTTGACGGAGATGCCAATGTTGTTTTGATTTAAACATAGTCACTCAAATAATGAAGCTGTCTCTCTGGCCGTTCTCCAGTGGATTCCAGAATCTACCAACGTAGATTTGTCTAGTTTTGACCGCTCAAAGAACTCTTTGGTGCAATATTTCGCTGGTAGTACTGGGTGGCTCCACACTTATGAATAAACTATTAAAGGAAGCGAAGAAGAGGTCTATGCTCGTGGTGTGGTTGAATTTCCCAGAATTCCTTTCGGCGGTGAACGAGGCATGTCAAAACACATTGGATTGGCTCACAGAAACTGGCTAAGGCGCGGCTTGCAAAAATGCGAGAGGAAGTTCTCATAGCAGATGCCAAGGGAGAACTTACGCTTTGTTAGAAATGTAGAATTTTTGTTTTTGAACAAAGGTTTGGATTAAAAACTGCACGTCGAAAAAGAGCAATATTTAGTGCCATTCTTCGCCCGAAACAATAGTATTCTGGAGTTTTTTTTTTGAAAACAGCAGTGTCATACAACAGAAATCAGGAGTTTCAATTCAGGCAATCGCTTAGCTGTGGTAATGAGAAGACACTCCTGTTGGCCCAAAAATCATCCCTGACACATACTTAACCCTAAGTTAAGGAACTGACCCAGAGGGCTAAGGAACTTGCGTTATATATGGAACCCCATTTTGTTCCCTGAAGTTGTCAAATACTTGGTCACGTGACATCCGTTTCTTCCGTTAAACATATATAGGGTAATGAAATATCAGAGTCGATTTGCAGAAGAAATGTCCTAAGGTCGGAGAATAGTTTTATCCAACCGTCCTTTTATTTTTAAAGAAGCGGATAAAAGGGGGGAAAGAAAGGAGCAAACTCAGAAAAATAGCCAAAGATAAAAAAAAAAGGGGGGGGAAAGGAGCAACGAAGAAATAGGAACAACGAAGTAAAGAAAAGCAGTAAAGATATCATAGAGCAGTCATCATAAAATAGGCCAAAAACAAACAAAGTAAAGCCACAGAAATCGTAGAATAAGAAAATATGAAATGAATGCTGAAATGAAGGGGCAACCGGGATTGGACCTTTCGAACTAAAGTAAGTGCAGGACCATAAATTTTTGGAAAGAAGCAAATTCTCCATAAGAGAAGGTTTGGAGAATAGAGTCAACAGGGCCAACCTGGCTCATGTTATTCAAATTAGTGAAATCAACAAGCGAGTTTTTGAAAACTAATATTGCGTTACCTCATCGTGGTTAAAGAAAGAGGCTTACAAACGTAAGAAAAGCTTTTAAAGAGGGGTAAAGACAATTATTTTCCCTAGAAAATATAGTTAAAGAAGGCAGTGTATTGTGGGATTCTGTCGTCTCATCGCAACACAAACACATCCGGCTACAGCAATTAGCATATCGATAGAAAGATGTTATTCATGGCTTTACTATTTAAAATCCGAAATAAAGGTAGTTTTTTTCGCGAAACAACGGCTAAACCGAGAAAACATCTTATTCACAATCCACAGTTTGACCTTCAGTGGTGCTTATTTTATTTCCAAGTGTTTACGTTTCAAATATTGGTGATAGGTGCGAGCGCTGTTAACTTTCTTTACCTTCAAAATGGCGAATATTGGTAAATTCGTGAAGCTCTGAACGGCGCGCATTGGAGAGTGCCCAAAAATTTTAAACTATAAGTTTTGACATGAATATTAGCACTTTTGAGCTATCATAGACTCGATCCTAGATCAGGTCCCACATTCGAGACAATAGCTTTTAACTATAGGTATGTCACTCTTCGCTCGTTCCGGAGTTTGGGAAGAGGTATTTTAGAAAATTTGTAGCTCCGTCATTCTTTGACAGGATACAGTTGTTAAACCTTTAAACTATCGAGGAAAGATGAAACTTCTGCATGTAAAATATTCTGCTTGTTGTTATAAAAAGTGGTCTTCTGGGAGCGTCCGACATTTATAGCTAAATTTCAGAGTCTCAAGGTCACCTTGAAAATCGTCCCGCAAAAATTGAAAAATATGGAATTGATCCAGACTAATGTGATATTTGTGCATTGGATATAACAGTTGACTTTCACTGAAAAAAATGAGACCAGTCGATGAAGGTCCGAAATTTGCCTTATCCGTTCTTACGCGGACAGCTTCTTAAATTCAGTAAGTTACTGCAAGAGAGTTTAATAAACTATTATTATTATTATTATTATTAGTATTATTACCACGTCATCTTCCACGGATACATTGTGTCTTCAAAGAATTACCAACTCGCAATTTTTTCTGATCCTGTAGTTTAGCAGGTAGAACACTAGGGACTCTCAGACCTCTTTAAAATGAGGGGTGGGGGAAGACCCTGAGATTTAAACCGGTTTTGAATAAACGTTTGGGATTACATAGCAGCCAGGGAGTAATTTTTGCTTGGTTATAAAATACCATCTCGGTTTGAGTTAACCTAGTAGGAATCTTCAGTGAGGTGAAGCGGACTAAAATTCTGAAGTAATCTCATGAAAATGAAGTTGAGCATCAGAAGAAATTATTATGTCTACCAGCGAGAGTTCAAATTTTGCGTAGGGCTAAGATTTAATTTCACTTGCACGTCAACTCACAAAACCTTCTTTCGTCTGAGCCTTGCGAGAAAATATGTGTTTTCGTTTTACTCAAAACTTCAGGAAAAATGGGGGAACCAACTAAAGAAACGAATCTCAGATCATGATTTTGGCCTCAACTGGGATCAAAGCAACAAATTTTACTTTTTGCTACGTGATTTTTATAACGGCTAGCCAAACATTTTCGGCCTTATAAGAACTGTTGTCAAATGTTTGGCATGTTTTTGACTCGAAATGACGACAAAATTTGCATTTTGTCAGTATAGTTTTCCTTTTATTATACAAGCACCAGTGGAATACCAGGTGAGCTTTCGCACGAAAACATGCCGTATGCTGTGGTTTATTTATTTTTGGCGACACAAAAACGTTACAATAGTTACGTAGAGCTGTCACAAAACTAACGGGGATGTAGCGAGGGAAACCAGTAGAAGCTGAAAGCTTATTGACGTTGGGAACCTCAAGACAATGCATGATGTAGATGGAGAGAGCAAATAAAGTATATAAAGGTGGGCGAGTTTAATTTAGTGTTCTATTGAGAAGGAATTTTATTAATGAAGTCTTAAAACTCGAGTATCTGGGGTAGAGGGTCAAATCACTCGGTAGGGAATTCACATCGTTAGGATCTACGGGAAGATCGTAGACTGTTTAACATTAATTCTAAAGAAATGAGAACGATAAACGAACGATAATTGCTGGCATTCCGTGAACTGTTGGGACAATTCACTAAATCTTTTGTAGCTAAATAAAAATTTTACTAAATCTGTACATCTTTTACGCAATACAGACAAAAAAATACATTCTGTTTGCATCAACTCTTGCGTCTTCAGAGAATCACCAACTCCCAAATTTTCTGATACTTTAATTCAGATGGTAGAATACTAGACAGTTCACGTGGCCGCATTTTAACACGGAAAAATCATTAAACTTCTTGCTTCGAAACTTGTTTTAAAATTATTATTACACGTGATGACGCAGTCTTTAATCATGACCGAGCATTTTCTTAGACGTCAATTCAAATCACTCGTTAAAAAATGCATTAAGGATGCTAATAAGTTTCATTACAAAGTCAATATCACCATTCTGCATGAAAGTTCCGAGGACATATCCAAATTGGCTGTTTCTTTAAACGAAACTAATTATACTTCCAAAATTATAATTTCATATCCTTCATCGTTTGATTTCTTGAATCTTACTTGAACAGTTTCTTTTTTTTTTTCAACAAATTTCACTTTAATAATTATAACTTTCATTTGTCAAACCGTTAAGACTGTCCAAATATTTTCCATCCAGACAGTCGCTTTGGTATTGCTTTTACAATGCACAATAACACGCACCATTGATTTCAGAACGAGCAAATACACCCTTAGGCATGCGCACATGCGTTGTGTTGCTTAAGTATAAAAAAATACCTAGCTTTTCCGCTGTGCACACTGACCAACCGGCTGGTGTTTTCAAATATATCCACCGACGACTGAGGGTCTTAAAAAACGTCCATCGCGAGTTTCCGGGGACGTCTTAGTGTGCACGGAAAGCGTTAAAGGAAAACTTCATAAGACTTTCGTATACTCACGTAAATCAACTTAAATTCGCATTTTATATTCACTATTCCACTAATAATTGTTTATTAGGTTATTACCACGCGTTGAAATCTTTTCTAATTCATTCCTCAGAATCACTTTATACTGGATTAAATGCTCTTCACTGGAAAACTTGAACCATTTACAGACTTCAAAAAAGTTTGTCAAATCTCTGTAAAATGTATACATTTCCTTTGTAAATTGCAATGTCTGTAAACGTGCACACTTACAGAGATTTTATGAACCCTATAAAATGTCTGTAGATTCGACCGAATTTTACGCGTCCAGACCCCATTAAATGTCTGTGAAATCTCAATGTTTTCTGTGTAAATTGTAAGCAAAATTTACAGAGATTTCATAAACTTTGTAAAAATCCTTGTAAAATCTCATCGTATTCTCTGTAAAAAAAACTCTAGGAAAAAACTCTGTAAAATAAAGAACATAAAATGTCCATAAAATCTTCGTAAAAATCGAACCAAAATAACTGCATGAAATGTTAATAAAATGTACACAAATAAAAAGCAGACAATGTTAATAAAAAGTGGGTGTGATGTTTGTAAAATATACAAGGAGTACCACATGAAATCTCAGCAAAATCTTCATATTTTCTCTGTAAAAGACAGTGGGAAACAAACCAGGATGAAACGCCAGAACACAAAATCCCAACAAAATGTCTATAAAAAGTGAACAAAAGCTGGACCACAAAGTGTCTGTCGATAAATAAAGTGCACACAATATCTTCAAAAGATATGTATTTTATTGCAAAATTTTGACGTTTTCTTTGCAAAAACGAGCTGGTACTAAAGCGACCTGAAAAACGCTAAAAACGTCAGTGGCCGTGAATTTTTCAGGGCCGAGCTTGCCAGTTCATCGCCACTGAACATTTAACGGCATGAAAAAGGTATCCTTTCTATTGCAATTGCCACAGAATTTGTATAATTTACGTCCCTTAGCTTTATCGTTTCTTATAAACACCGGAAAATTATATTTTTATTCCAAACGGCTGCTGGTATAACTAACAATTGGAGTTACTAATGTTTTATGTTACACTGAACTGTACGAGTCGTGCCACCCGCCAGTTCAGAGGGGTTAAACTAGACAGCGAGAAAGACAGATTACACGCATGCTACACTGGTCAACATGAGGCGTTCCACCTGCTAGTAGAGAGGAATTAAACTATAGAAAGAGAGAGAGAGATTAAATGTATGTTACACTGAACTGTATGAGGCGTGCCACCCGCCAGTTCAGAGGAATTAAACTAGATAGATAGAGAGAGAGATTACATGTATGTTACACTGAACTGTATGAGGCGTGCCACCCGCCAGTTCAGAGGAATTAAACTAGATAGAGAGAAAGAGAGATTACATGCATGTTACACTGAACTGTATGAGGCGTGCCACCCGCCAGTTTAGAGGAATTAAACTAGATAGAGAGAAAGAGAGATTACATGCATGTTACACTGAACTGTATGAGGCGTGCCACCCGCCAGTTCAGAGGAATTAAACTAGATAGAGAGAAAGAGAGATTACATGTATGTTACACTGAACTGTATGAGGCGTGCCACCCGCCAGTTCAGAGGGTTAAACTAAATAGAGAGAAAGAGATTACATGTATGTTACACTGAACTGTATGAGGCGTGCCACCCGCCAGTTCAGAGGAATTAAACTAGATAGAGAGAAAGAGAGATTACATGTATGTTACACTGAACTGTATGAGGCGTGCCACCCGCCAGTTCAGAGGAATTAAACTAGATAGAGAGAAAGAGAGGTTACATGTATGTTACACTGAACTGTATGAGGCGTGCCACCCGCCAGTTCAGAGGGTTAAACTAGATAGAGAGAAAGAGATTACATGTATGTTACACTGAACTGTATGAGGCGTGCCACCCGCCAGTTCAGAGGAATTAAACTAGATAGAGAGAAAGAGAGATTACATGTATGTTACACTGAACTGTATGCGGCGTGCCACCCGCCAGTTCAGAGGAATTAAACTAGATAGACAGAAAGAGAGATTACATGTATGTTACACTGAACTGTATGAGGCGTGCCACCCGCCAGTTCAGAGGAATTAAACTAGATAGACAGAAAGAGAGATTACATGTATGTTACACTGAACTGTATGAGGCGTGCCACCCGCCAGTTCAGAGGAATTAAACTAGATAGAGAGAAAGAGAGATTACATGTATGTTACACTGAACTTTATGAGGCGTGCCACCCGCCAGTTCAGAGGAATTAAACTAGATAGAGAGAAAGAGAGATTACATGTATGTTACACTGAACTGTATGAGGCGTGCCACCCGCCAGTTCAGAGGAATTACACTAGATAGAGAGAAACAGAGATTACATATGTTACACTGAACTGTTTGAGGCGTGCCACCCGCCAGTTCAGAGGGGTTAAACTAGAGAGAGAGAAAGAGAGATTACATGTATGTTACACTGAACTGTATGAGGCGTGCCACCCGCCAGTTCAGAGGGGTTAAACTAGAGGGAGAGAAAAAGAGATTGCATGTATGTTACACTGAACTGTATGGGCGTGCCACCCGCCAGTTCAGAGGGGTTAAACTAGAGAGAGAGAAAGAGAGATTACAGGTATGTTACACTGAACTGTATGAGGCGTGCCACCCGCCAGTTCAGAGGGTTTAAACTAGAGCGAGAGAAAGAGAGATTACAGGTATGTTACACTGAACTGTATGAGGCGTGCCACCCGCCAGTTCAGAGGGGTTAAACTAGAGAGAGAGAAAGAGAGATTACATGAATGTTACACTGAACTGTATGAGGCGTGCCAACTGCCAGTTAAGAGGGGTTAAACTAGATAGACAGAAAGAGAGATAACAAGTATGTTACATTGAACTGTATGAGGTTTGTTAAGAGGGAATAACCAGATAGAAAGAGCAACCTTTCTTTATGTTAAACTGAACTCTATGAGGTGTCACTCAGAGGCACACTGTACATGTACATGTACATAAAATAGAAGTCACCAGAGCCCTCTCAGACACAATTAACCAAGTGCTATTCAACTGAAGGTTTCAACAAGCTAATGTTTTCTTTATGATATACATGTACAGTATCGGTTAAAAGTTGACAGTCTCTTTCAAGTCTCGATTCTCGACTCGATCCTCGATTCCTGCGAGTTTTGAGCATCGAGGCTCAGCCATCGAGAATCGAGTTGAGGATCACGTCTCGCAAGATCAGAGATAATGAGCTTGTCGCTTGGCTGATCACTCGATAGACCTCTCGAGCAAATTGGGGATGACATCTTGAAAAGCAACTTCAGCTACTCGAAGGAACGCAAACGATACAAGAGTAGTCGTTCAGTAAACGATATGTTTCTAAATGTGATTCAACCTCTTTGACAGATGGGCAGATTCGCAGAAATCAACGCTTGAGAAAGAACAGAATGGCCAAGGACTGACCACACCACTACAATACCTCCCAATAAGTAACAGATGTTCGATGAATAAAACTTGGCCGACTGAGCGTTGCATGTTCTTGTCACAGACACACATAATTTTAAGATGAAATTCGATACGCGTACGTGTCAATACATGTGTTCACTAATGGTGCTCGTTCGTAACTTTATTTCGTTGAAACAGGATTTTCTTCAACCGTTCTTAGGAATAAATTTTACAATGTAACTCCTCCAAACTTGAAACACAAATGTGTGTAATTCGTTATGGTATGCACATTTTCTGTTCTCACGCGTGGTGTCTGTCAAGTCTATTTTTATTCAATGTTTACTTTGCGCTATTTTTGGCCGAAGAGTGAAGATCATCTGGGCGACGTTTCTATCCAAATTATACATGTATTTAACGTCGGATGTTTTCTCGGAGTTTTACTAGTGTTCCATTGAACGTTTATCAATTTATTTATTTCAAAGGCGATGAGCGATTTTCGAAGTTGGCGTCGTACATACGATAAGCTACAGCTGTTTGCGTCCTCGTGGTCGATGAGCGCGGGTTTGTCGAAACTTGTTTGATCAGTCATGCCAGCCTTGAATTCCTTACGCTTGCCAAGCGGCTACTGGCTAGCGACTACACTATTCGCCTACTTGTGCACTGTGCATTTTCGTTGACAAATAGCCGGCTTTCTCGAAATTTTGATCGCTTTTGATGACAGTGTCTGCGATGAACCGCAGCAATCTTGATTCTTTGCGCTTATGAACGAGCAGCCATATAAACGGTTCAAAATTTAGCATCGGGATTTTTATGTAGAAAAGCACAACACTGTGACCTCGAAAGAAACTAAATGTCTTTTGATCTTGTTTTTTGTTTTGTTTCTTTTATGCAGTATGCGATATTTCCTCGAGAAGTACACTGCGTCCTCAAAACCTAAATGACTTTTGACAGTATTTGTCACTGTGCTGTCCTTTAGCTTGAATTTGTTACGTTGTTCGAACGGAAAGTGTTGTAGTGTCTACATAAGTGTCCATACAGAACAACTGCGTTCTTTCCTCAAGAACTCGGAAAGTCGAATCACGTATATGATGAATAAAAATAGAGTGCTTCCTGCGAGAATCGAGTAATGAGGATCGAGTTGAATGTCGAGTGAATCGAGTCTCGATTCTCGACTCGATCCTTGATACTTCAGTGATTCTCGCGAGGATCGAGTCGAGACTGTCAACTTACTTTTAACCGGTACTGTACATGTAATGTTATGATGTTTAATTTTTCATCCTGAAGGAAATGAAAAACCTTGGTTTAAAGAAAACAAAATGTTTTAGGATGTCAACAGGCTGCAGTTGACTGAAAGATGATCACAGACTTGCCACTCATCAGGATAAAATTATACTGATGGCTTTTCCCAGACCATAGATGACCACCCAAGACAAATTCCTTTGGCAATGAAATTGGTGTCCTTGATACTCTGATGTGCTATTTTTCTTTCTGTAAAAGAAAAAAAAAAGACTAAATGAACTAAACTGATTGAAGGAACAAAGAAAATGCTAGCATTTGATTTGTATGATACAACACATAATATAATTATGTATCTACGCATATAGATATACATGTACATGTATTCCTTAATGTTGAAAACATCACTTATGTGCATTAGCCTCCTTTGCAGCTGTTGTTTGGGTCTGTCCTTAATCCCTCCCCACTAATGTCTGGTGAACTAAGCTGGAAATTCCATTCACATTGTGTCTAAGTATTCAATCTGGAGGGAGAAGAGAACTGACAAAAATTGGCTGCAAAGGAGGCTACAGGAACTTACATGTAGCCACCAAAATTTAACAGCCATGATGTGATTAGTCAGTTCCTGGGAAGGGAATGTCCGGCCCCATTCAGCAGATGTTGGTGGGGTGGGAGAATACGACCAACATGTAAGTAAAAGCTGCATAGGAGGCTATTACAGTGTACTGAACCGCAGACCGGTTAGCTCAGTGGTAGAGCACCGGACTACCATGCGGGAGGTCGCGGGTTCTAACCCCGGCCGGACCAACAGTCAGGGTCTTAAAAATAGCTGAGGGGAATGTGCTGCCTTTGTAATGACACCTGCAAATGGTTAGACTTTCTACATGTAGTCTTCTCGGATAAGGACGATAAACCGTAGGCCCCGTCTCACAGTACTTTCACTTAATCTGATTCTGTGGGACGTAAAAGAACCACTAGGGATGTAACAAAACTCTGGCTGTGACCATCCCTAGTGTCTGTCCATCCCTAGTGTCTGTCCTAGATATCTACATTATGGGGGCACTCATTAGTTACTTCATTAATTGTAAACTGCACTAGCAGTCTGGTCAAGTACCCCGGCCATTGATGTAAACTATCCCTGAAAAGCCCCGATGGGGAGAGGATAAGTATGTATGTATGTATGTATGTATGTATGTATGTATGTACTGTATGTGCATCAATTGGTCAACACTGGATAGACCATCAATAAGGAAAGATTCGGTGGGTCAACCTTACACAAAGATTTATTATTTTAAAGACTTGGTTTGCCTGGACTAGGGACTGTTATTGGCTGTGAAAAGCTTCTGTAACTTACATGTACATGCATTGTAATATTATACATCATGCCTTCAAGGAAAAGCATGGACAATAAGACTTCACTGTGGAGGCTATTTCATGCTTAGTATAGGCTTAACTTATTACAGTTTGCATAAAGGCAAAAAAAATTGAGTAGAGTTAATGTGGTGGCAATAACAAGTACATGTACCTTACTCTGTTACAGTAGCATGTATAAGGTATGAAAAAGAAATTACTATTAGGGGTAAACTTCAAAGGACTCTATGTAGCGCAGAATTATGTATGATACCAGATTGGCTAGAAGAAAAAATTGCTTGTACTGCAGGTCACATTAATTTTTATTTATAGGAGAGATGAATGTTTTTTTTGGAGCAGGCAATTTGAACAGTTTCAATTTTTTTTTTTTTTTTTTCATATTTCTTACACATTGTTACAAGATAAATATGCATTAAAATACAAAAGATATATAAATAACAAAAGAATGAGAAACATAATGGTGAGGATGTCCATAGAGAAACCATTGGGGCTTATACGAGCTACAGGCTCCTAAAAAATTACAACTTGGAAATCATGATTTTTAGGCATACACATGTACATGTAGCTTATTTAATTTTTGATCAATTCATTTAGGTTACCAAAGTGAGTGAAATAAGAAATACAACATGATACATGTAGTAATGCATGAAACCCCAAACAGAAACTCGAAAAAAAATCTGAGTTCCAGATGGGATTCGAACCCACGACCCTCCATGATCTAGATGGATAACCACTGAGCTACTGGACACTCTATGGTGTGCAAGGGTAAAATGTGGGCTTTGACTGGAACCGCATCACGTGGTCACACAGCCAAATAATGACTGGCACACACATAACTGCATTGCGCAGTCACATTGAGGCGTATCAAAGATGCATAATTTTTATTGAGGCATATCAAAGATGGCTGCATGACCGCGTGATGCAGTTACAGTCAAAGCCCACATTTCACCCTTGCTTACCATAGAGTGTCCAGTAGCTCAGTGGTTAGAGCGTCCGTTTAGATCATGGAGGGTCGTGGGTTCCAATCCCATCTGGAACTTGGATTTTTTTCGAGTTTCTGTTTGGGGTTTCATGCATTACTATCATGTTACATTTAGGTTACGTGTAAAAAGCAAGCACACAAACAAACACACACCGGCAGCGAAACATAAAACAACACATTCAAAATAGGAGTAGTCAATAGAGGAGAAATAATTATTCTTAACTCAGATTTCACCAGAGAAATACATGTACTGTCAGCATTCTGAATTTCTGAATGAAAGGAATTAAACAGTTTAGGTCTGGAAACTTGTTGCAAACTGTCTGATATTAGTTCTACACAGTACAGTTGCAATGTCTAGTATTGTAACAATGAATATGACTTGTCAGCAAACACAGTTCTCTGAATGAATCAGGACTAGGGAAGCCTTTCTTGAAAAGTAACAAACTTTCCAATTTGAAATCGGTAAATATTAGATAGTTCACCTAACTGGTGATCATAGGGTATGGACAAATACACAAATATACATGTATTTTACAGCATTATTCATTCTTTTAAAGTGAGAGTACAGTAATTTAAGACATACAGTGTCGTGTAAAGCCCTGGCCAAACTACATGTACATGTATCCAAACTATAGTGGCAAAACAAGCTACTGGTACAACTTGATGCTAAAATGTAATTTAAAACATACACTGTAGCACTAAAGTGGAAACCAAAAGCACTTAGCGTTAATGTTTATGGTACCAGAGCTGTCAGTTTTCGGTGTGAAGTGAGAAAAAATCATGGAATGGTTACGAGTACAAGCTGAAAAAGGTATGTTCCATACCATTTTACAGTTATCATTGCAAGATACACTCGTGTTTAGGGAGATGATTAGAATCAACAAGCCCATATCAGTTCCAGAAATTTTAAACGCTATTGAACCGGACATCTGCAAAGAGAGCACAAAAATAGCAACTATTGATTGGCTAGCAGGGTGAATGTGACTTGCATCAGGATAAAGCTTTGTTGGAAGAGCGGCAAAACACTGCAACATTTTTTTCATTGAGCAGAATTGTTGGGCGTAATGTTTGATCAAAAGCAAACTCTATCCAACACTTGATCTAGCAAAAATTGTTTGACAAACATCATCCAACATGGGCGGCCAAACGGTCGAACAATCTTGCAATGTTAAATTGAACTTTGTTCAATAGTTTGACCAGGACACAGGCTGTAAAAGAAATCACAAGCCCATCATGCTAATGTGATCTTTTTTTATGTTACACTGGATCAAGGTTGCATGAGGTGGAACAAAAATTCCGAGGACGACAAAAGGTTCAATAATGGTCACATTCCTTCATCATGCTATGTTACAGAAAGTTCTTACCTTAAAAGGTTTTACTTTTCTTTGCAACTTGAGCATACACTTTAAAGTAGTCTGCCATATACTGTACTGCACATGTAACTACACTGTACATGTATTCAGCCTGAAGATTAAAAAAACCAGATGTCAAGGCCAAGTATACACTGTACTGTACAGTTCAGAAACCAGAATGAAAATATGAGCTTAAATATTGAAAAATATGTGCATGTTAATACAATACAAAATGCTACATTGGCCAGGCTGAAAGATTCAAAGATTCAAATCTTGAGTGCCAGAGGATGATTACTGTCATGATCTCCCAAACAATACTGTTACATGTAGATGGTCTTAGTGTAGGTCTCTGGAAAATATGATCTAGTTTTTAAGTGTTACAAGCCATGATGGCAGGCCAGAAGACTGTCTTATAATTATTTTGTATGCTCAAGCATGTCAACACTGTGTCTTAACCTTCTCATGACCAAGCATCATTGCAGTTTGCAGGGATGATGCAAACATTAAGGGAGATTTTTTTTAAAGGATTGGTGTTAATGCTACAACGGCACATGCATATATGGTTGGGCTTAGGAGTTTTACGCTTGTTCCATGAACATGAAGCCATCTTGAATGTTATTCTTTATTACACACAACAACTAGACAATCATACAGTCTGTAGGTATGAAAAACACCCCAGCAGTAATGAAATTTCAGAAATCCAGGAGAATACACTGTAATTACAGTATGGTCTTCATGCACATTCTCATTACAAGCCATAAACTAAAGCTTGTTGAATGAGTAATTATTGTAAAAGTTAAAAAAAGGCAAAAAGAAGTGAACATACATGTACCACCTTATGATGCAAAAAAAATAACTTTAAAAATTTTAGATAGTTCCACTTGCCTTTGATCTGCTCTCATACAGTGATGGTCTCACTGACAGTTGTAATACTTGGGTGAGCTATCACTACAGTCTGTAAAAGGAGGCAAATGCCATACATGTAATACTCAGTAGCTGTTTAGCACAACTATTGCAAAACAAAAGTAAGGCTCCAAGCATTTCAAATACAATCAAGCAGGACAAAGATTTATGTTTTAACACCCCAAATACTTGCCTGGACACAAGCATTGTACTATGGAAAAAAAACAGCCTTTGAAGGTCATTAATTTTTGTACATGATACACAGTAAATAAAGCAAGCCAACTACAGTGTAATTTAGTTGACATATTACTGTATACTGTGATTGGGATAAAAATATATACAACTATAAATTAGCTTTGTCTCTATTTCTTTTCTCATTGTAAAAAAAGTCAGGTCACTGATATGAAATCAAGCAGACTATATTGGACGGCAGCTGTGGCCAGAATTAATTTTGTACCACACGATTTTTTTTTGTCGAGTTAGGGTTAACAGAATTAATAGTTGCATTACCACAACAGTAGGCACTTCAATGAAGATGTGAACACTCAAACTAAAAGACCCATCTTCAGCCTTGATGCATTACAGGGCTGTACACGCCATGACCAATAATTCATGAATTTCGTGTTACATGAAATTCCTTAGACCTTTGAAGCCCTTGCTTTATCCCACTATTAATGGCCGTAAAAATGTTTTCTGTTTATTCTTCTTCATTTTTCTTTCATTACTTTGGGAAAGTTTTGTATATCTATTTGTAAATTTTGGCCCATTTTAAGTCAGAAGATTCAAGTGTGGCAACATGGTAATGGCCAATTCATATAGCATTGTTTTTTATCAAATTTAAAGTACTTACACGACATGTACTGTAACAAGAAAATGAGGTTTCATGTTGGGTGCTTTTTACCTTGAAGTTTCTACCAATTCACTGAGGGCCAACTTACTGCAATTTGGAAACTGATTTGATGATGAGTAAATTGTGTATAATTATGTCTGGATAACTGTTTTCCTCATGTTTGATGTTTTCACTTCAAGGTCAGTTTGCATAATGGACTATGTGGCTTGGCTCCACTCTTCAGTGTAAATTCAATCTGACTTGTCATTGTGTCTCCTTATGAAGTGCAATATTCATGCCCCATTGGGCATTCTACAATTGTCTAAACTGAGTGATAATTTATTTCTTGATGAGATCTCTGTGATGAGGTCTACACTGCTGTGTTGCTTTGTTTTGCTCCTACAGCTGCATGCTTTAGTGTAGAGCTAAATGTTTCCTTCCTATAACAACAGCGCAATTTCAAAACAAAAACAGATGCCAACATTGGATCAAGGGAGAAAAATAGGCCCTTAAATTGGAAAGCTAAATATTTCAAAGGATGTCCACACAATTCCATACATAATTAAATACAATCATTGCATTACTGTTGTGCTAACCCTGCTCCCGAAACAGAGTTTGGGTCTTACATTTGTAAGTGTATACATAATTAGTGGATGGGACTTTGTGGAGTCTTGTCATCTAATTTAGAGACACTTGGAAAGCAAAATTTATAATCGAGTTTAAGTACAAGTACATTAATTTATGATCACACCAAAAGCTCACTTTGCCACCAACTACAGGTAAATCAACGGATCTAATCAAGTGTAAGCCAGTTGAGCCGCAATCTTAGCTACGATTCCTTAACTGCACATGCAGTAAGCTTAACCCTTGCTTATATGAAGAACAAACACGGTAATGAATTAGCAAGATAGCATAATTCTATACAGCTGCACGTACTACTGTAGTTATGCAATGCTTTCGAGTGGTACATATATACCATGGAAAATACCACTAGTCACTTGTATTTTCTTCGTATAGCAAGCTGTTTGAGATACATACACCCAGCCAGTACTATATATTGGAAATATTACAGTCTAAAATGGCCAATATGCTTACCTTTGAAATCTACAGCAGACCAAGGCAACCATCACTGAACATGGAGACCAAAAACTTGAACCAACAGCACTCGATTACCATGGAAGAAGCTTGCCAACCGGTCGCATATACGTTGTAAAACTATTAAATTCCATTATTCTAAGATCTTGAGGTAAAAAGCCATTCGAAGTGGGGAAATTCCTCCCAAACTGTCTTCCACAAGTCGAAGTTTGAGTTGAAACGGGCGCCAAAACTACGAATTGCCTACCGGGAATAAACTCGTTTGCGCATGCCCAAGTCGAGCCCAACTCCCTCGAGCTCCCTCTCGGTCAGAAGATAATAAAGAACAATAGTACGCAATTTCAAATCATCTACATACCTCTAGTGAAGGCCTAAGCCCAAAAAGTATGGTTTGTCTTTCAAACGACTCTTTGGCACTTTACTACCTTTTATTTTTAAACACTTTGCCTCTCGGCCAAACGGCCAATGCTTATGGCGCCCGAAAGGGAAATCAGCCCAGCCGCCCGGGAAGCACAAACTTGGCGAGGAAATAGTTTTGAGGCCGTCCTTCTTTGCCGCGCGCACTGCTTGCCATTTAAAAACAAATGCTGTTGAAATCCAAGACGAAAGCTGCACACTACCCGTTTGGAGTTATAATAACTCCAACAGTAGTAACTCAGTTAACTTAACTCCGCAACATAGGGGTTAGGTCCTGCTTGCGTCAATTTACAGAGATTTTAAAATACTACACTTGTATCGATATACAGAGATTTTAGTGGATAAAATAACCATAGAAAATCTTTGTAAATGTCAAATTTACAAACATTTTTCAGAGATTTTATTAAGTCTGTAAATTTTTCAGTTTTCCTTCTTATTTCAGCAGTTAAATTTCATAATCATTTCATAAACATTTTAAAAAGGAGTACCACAAAAACTGTATAAAATAACTATAAAAATGATTTTACAGATATTTTGTATCCCATATGTAAAAGTAGGTCAGATTTGAACTCTCATAAAAAGTCTGTCAATTTAAGATTCACAGACATTTCATTAACTCTGTAAATGGTCCAGATTTTCCAGTGCTTGAGAGCAATATTCAGTATAATATCGTTGTTCGCTAACCTGTTTCGCTCCCCCGAGAAAATTGCGAAATCGCCACATCTTGTGAATTTTCATATTAAAGTATGATGACAAGTTTATGCTAAAGGTGTTTCCGATCTTGTTAGTTTTAAGATGCTTAACTTAAAAAATGATTACAAGAACATAACCTATCGTCGTCTGAAAGAGATTAGAACCTCATATCCATCAAAAACAATTTTCAGAATTTCTCATTTGGTGTAAACTGAAGGATGATAAAAGATACATTGAAACAACAAACGCTCCACAAAATGGGATACTGCTGTGCTTAGATAGCTGTGATTTGTGTATATGTAATTATGATTAACTTTTTCCGACTTATTAGAGGTCAAAGTCATTTGACAGCATCTTAGTCTGGCTCACTGCATCTCGTGAAAAAGTAAAAGGTGAGTTGCAAAAAGATCCAAACTTTTCTAGTGCTTAAGACCTCACCCGGATTCCATATTAGTCACCATCGCTTTAGTTGCCTGGTGTGGAGTAACTGAAGTCTGAATCGTTTAACTTTCTACTGGAAGATGAAAGCTACTTAATTATGTAAGGATAAACCACATGATTGGATCTGAAACTACTTCAATATTTTTTCCACCACAGGGTATGTTTACCAGTGTTTTTTCCTATATCGAAGGAAGAACTCTCTTTTTCTCAAACTATCTCTTTTAGCCAGGAACGATACATAGATGTAAGCATTTTGGCCTTTGATGCTTGGAAATAGTTTGGTGTCAGTCCCTTTTACGAAGCTGCAAGTGATGATTTTTGTTCTAATATTTCTTTAAGTTAAAACGCTTATGCTTGGAACCGAAGCATTTTAAACGACAGAAATGCTGACAAGCTTGAACAAGATTCTTTTTCTCCATAGGTGCTTCTCCAAGTCTGCTTCGTATGTAGGGGAGGGGGGAATGAACAAACAAATCTCAGATCATAATTTTGGCCTCAAATGGGATCAACAAATTTTACTTTTTGCTACGTGACACTTTAAAATGGCCAGCGAAACATTTTCGGCCTTATAAGGACTGTTGTCAAATGTTTGGCATGTTTTTGGCTCGAGATGACATTTGTCAGTGTAGTTTTCCTTTTATTATACAAACACCAGTGGAATAGCAGGTGAGCTTTCGCACGAAAACATGCCGTATGTTGTGGTTTATTTATTTTTGACTACACAAAAACATTACAATAGTTACATAGAGCTGTCCCAAAACTAAAGAGGATGTAGCGAGGGAAACCAGTAGAAGCTGAAAGCTTATTGACACTGGGAACCTCAAGACAAGACATGCTGTAAGTAGTATAGTACTTGGGGGTACCAGCGCAAAAATACCAATTAGCTGACTCATACACTTTATTCAATCTACAGTTACGAACGCAAAATTCCAAAATATGAAACCGAGCGCAAAATTACTAAAATATGAAACCGAGCGCAAAAAATCCAATTCCGGTTTTAACTGGTTGAGTCACGAGCGCATTTTTTCAATTAATATTATCAACGCAAATCATGGTATCAACGCGTGGTTTCAATGGAATCTGGCGTGTGGTTTTCAGCGCGTGAAATTCAAATCGCTTAATGGTATCAGCGCTTTTCATAAGTTGGTATCATATTTAGGGAGGTATCAGCGCAAAAATTAATTTGATGGAAAACAGGAAATGAATCATCGCCTATAGCTATTATTCTAAGTCACGAGACGGTCGCCTCTGACCGGCACTGCTGTGCCGTGACGTCATCGGATGGTTTCCAATTTTGTAATCTATAGTTATTTAATTTGATGAAATCTATATAGAGTTTCTCGGAAACATCACCAAGCGTGACATTCTAGGAAAACATGAAATGAGTCATCTCTAACTGGCACTGCAATGCCGTGACGTCATCAAATGGTTTAAAATTATAATCTCGTATAATAGTATAGATGAGTTGTAATTCGGTAATTCACAATGAATTAAAGAATATGGATGAATATAGTTGTCCTTTCTGTTATAAACAATTGGCAAAGGTTTTAACAAGTGTGATATCATCATGCTGTAGTAACCAGGAAATGTTAAATGATAATGGTGTGAGTATTTGTATAAATTGTGGTTCAGTTCATGGTTATGATTATGTTAAAGAGTATGTTGACTTTTATGAGAATATGTATAAGATACGACGGAAATCGGTATATCATCGGAAGTACCACATTGAAAATATAATAAATGGTATATGCTGTGATAATGGCTTTCAAATTTCTGTAAAAGATAGCGGTAAAATATTAAAAATATTCGAGGAAATTGACAAAGTACTCCCATTAGTGAACAAAAATCGTAAACGGATTATTAGTACAAAATATGTCCTTAAGCAAATATTTTTAATGTTGGGTCTTCCATTTGAAAGTATAATTATAAAAAATTCAAAAAAGACTCTCAAGTTCTATGATCAATATTGGGTTGAAATCTTATTGCTGATATTTGATGTAATCATCGGCATTATACAGTGAATTTTTCATCATATTTTAGTAGGTACTTATCGATAACAGGACTATTGTCAGTCACATAGTCATCAATGTTCTTCATTGTGTTATGGATGCTGGACTCATTGAAATTACCGCTTCTCATTGTGTCTTTTATGGTATTGAGTAGATGTTGATAGCTTTGATAAGCATATGTACAATTTTAGATTTTAAGATCGAGGTTTTTTTGCTTCATCCAACCTTGTATCAGAAGTGCTGCAGTACTGATGGCCACCAAACTAATACCACCAGTTGCTATGCTTGTAGCGAGACCGCCAGTTGCATAGATGATAGACAATGAGTTCCCAAGTAATTTCCATTTTTTCAACTGTTTCACCGCCTGTTTGTGGGCCCAACACTTTCTGTGATATGTGTGGTAATATGATTTTAATTCCTTAATTTGGTCTTCTGTTAATTCACCTGAAATATGGTTCCAGTTGAATATGCATTTTCGATTATCAGTCATATATATCATTTATATTATAATTCTTCTGCAAATACAGTAAATTATTCCAGTGAATTGACCTCGTAATGGAGATCTTTTCATCCATTTTGTTGTAAGCTTTTTTGGCACGGCATATGAGTACCCTCTGTCTAATGAATAACGGTTATAAAATCTTCCAAAAGCATCATGGAGAATACCATGTGAGTTTAATACATCAATCCAGCCAAGTTTTCTTTCAAGGAATTGTGTAAGGCAGCCATTTCCTGGACCAATAAGTCCAATACCCTCATTGAGATATAAGATGTTGCTTACCGACATTTTTATTTTAAAATGCTTGAAATACAGATGTTGGTAAACAAGACATGATTTCAATATTTTGTCATCAATCTGAGTGTGCTGTTGTTTGGTTTCTTCAAAGAAATATTCCACATATTTAATTATGTCTGCTATCATATATTATATCGTTGCATTAAAATTTGATGATGATCTAAAATTGTTTTTTCATCCAACATGAAATCCAAGTATACACAGAAAAAAATAATACAACCGTTTAAAGGTGCGATGGAATTTTGATTTAAATCACCAAAAGTCATTTGTTGACTGCCGGTTCTATTAGCAGCTGTAAAACTTCCAATATGTTTTTTGTTCCAATAGATTTTACTTTTGTTTGTGTTAGGAGAAGATAAATTATCCCAATGAACAGATAAACAGTGCCAAACATTGATTTGACCTAAATGATTTACGGAATAATCTGCTAATTTTGTGAAATTTTGTATAGATGCTGCTGGACCAAAATACACACAATTTGTTTGATCAACACCACTTATAGCTAAATTTGAACCGTTGTAATAGCTGACAAACTTATCATAACCTCCATTATCATGACCAAAAAGCCCATTTTTCCATGGATTTCCACCAGTATTTGAATTTAATTTGTAAACAATGAAAATATTAACAGCATTATTATTTAAATTGAGTTGACTTATCATTCTATGTGATCCATCAAACTTTAAAAAATAAAGTCCATTATGTTTCTCAGCTTTGGTACAAACTTTGGGTCTTATATTTATAGTTGATTGAGTTGCATCATTTTCTTCATTTGAGAGATCAAATAATTTATCAGTTTTTCTGTCTGCATTCATGTTTACATATTTATCATTCGCTCTGTTAATTTGATAAACACATTTTGCGTATAATCTAATGAATTCAGAAATCCATAAATCCAGAAAACTATCTCTGACAATATCAGAAACTTGTGATTTAACAACAACATGATTGTTATCATTGCCAGCTTTTACATTTGTCAAAAGTTTGTTTTCAAGATCATAATGACCATCTTGAGTCACTCTAAATCCATTTCCATTATCACCTTTATCACCTTTTGGACCAATTGTACCTATATCACCTTTATCACCTTTATCACCTTTTGGACCTGTTTTACCAGTTCTTGTATCATCTTGATTTGGTAAATAGTTGAATATACCCATATAATATTAATTTAGATTAATTCATAATTACTTCAAGTGTGAATGTTGTATAAAATGCTCCACTATTAGGATGTGAATAGTCAATTATAAAATAGCCTCTCGATAATGATTTATTGACTGCAACTGTTCTTATGTTACTAATCTTAGAAGGAATTCTATATTCGAAAATAGTTGTTGGAAGTGACAATAACCCATCACCTTCATTCTTTTTCTTGAAGTAGAACATTCCGGGTTTTGTTCCTTGTATAATATACATATTCTTAATATAAAAGTTATCCTAGATTGGCTTTAACAGAGCAATTTAAATATTGTATTTGACCAATTATATTATTCCCATTCAAATTTAGATCACCTCCTAATTTTGGCTGATAGAGAGCAAATCCACCCAAATCGAAAGCTCTTTCCATAATTACACCTGTAACGCTTGAACGAAATAGATTCAAACTATTATTATGAATTCTATAGCCATTCAGATTTAAATCACCACCAAGTTTAGCCTCACTTATAAGAAAGCTGTTCATATTAATATTATTTAGCATTGTCAATTCGCCATTTTGACCGTCAAATAAGTTTGATGAATTATTAATCAAAGCATGTCCGTTCAAATCTAAATCAGTTTGTAATTGTAGTTTTTCATTCACGATTTTATAAGCTTCAGTGAAGTCGTAAACACTTGATGGAACGTCTACTGCTTCACCATCAATACCATAAACAACACAAGGAACTTTGTACTTATTTGGATAAGTTGGGTTAGCATTAATATGAATCGTACAATATAAATATTCAGGTGGTGAACTTACTGATGGTTTTTCAATCCATAGCAAATATCTTGAATGATCTTCGTTTCTGTTATCGAATTTTCTCCCTACTGTTCTATGAATTGTAATTCCACCAGTTGCACTGAATGTTACACTACTGAGATTCATTCCTTCATAATCAGAAAATAGCCATTCGAGAACAAAAGTGTATTTTCCATCTTTTATTGTGTACATATTAAATCCAATTCTAGCTCTGAAAATATGATTAGCTTCTTTAATCAAGTCTACATCAATGACCTTTTTTGAAATCATATGTGGTGAACGAGGTAAATTGACATATCCATTAACTTTCAAGCCATATTTAGTACTAACTTCATCGATATCATTCATCAAATATTTGAAAGCATTCTTTGGATGAGAAGCAGATGAAATATGACTTTTTTCTAATTGATCTAAATTTACGGCATCGGTTTTAGTTGTTCCTTCTTTTAAGTTAATGATTTTATGCCCTCCAAGTTTTAAGTCTGCTGCCATCACATTTGTTCCATTCAATAATAAAGCGTTTGTTCTCATAACTATTCCAGCTTGATTTAAAACTCTGAAGTTCACTGCATCAGTTTCATTCGACGGGTCCGCTAAATTCGTCACTCTATTTCCACCCATCGACAAATCGCCATACATCGCAGTCGAACCGTCTCGTCGGAGAAAATACTCGTCAGTATATCTTTTCGTCACTGCGTCGTCTAAATTTACGGGTGGAGCAAGATCAGTAATGGCATTGTTGTTCATATTTAGATTTTGTTGCGCAATCGTATCGAGTTTCGTTTGCAACCTCTGGTCCACATAACTTTTGTTTACAGCGTCTTGTGGGTTTGAGGGGTTATCCTGCGGGTTGAGGATTTTGTTTAATTTCATGTCAATATTCCCACCAAATGCAACATTGCCGTTTTCAATTTCATACGCTGGGTCGTGCACAAAGTAAGACAAATTTGTATGATATCCAAAGGCTCCATAAACAATGAGATGTGTTTTGGTGTTAGACGCAGGAGCTGTGCTAGTTAGATCAACCTGTATTGCTGCTTGACCACCACTGGTTTTTTCTATCTGGAAAAGTTTTTTCATGTAACCATCAACGTGTGGAGTTTCAGGAAAAGGTTTTTGAAACGGCTGTCCCGCATCTCGTATATTTACAGTTGGAAGGAAAATCCCAATTGTTGCATTTTGAGGGTTTGAGGGTGAGAAAAACTCAGCAACAAATGTGTACTGGCCGTTACTCAAAGATGAAACATCAAAACGGATTTTGGATGTAAAGCTACCACTTCGTTTGATAAAAAAAGAAAGAGCTGACTTGTTTATGTGGTATGGTGATCTGTTGAAATTCTCAATTTGAAGGTTTTCCACACCTTGAACTCCAGAAGACTTGGATTTGTCTTTTAACAGAAAAGCAAATGGGTTACGTTGAGAACCTGATTCTGAAAAAACAAGATTATCAACATACCCCTTTGTGGCTGTATCATTGTTTGCAGTTGGTGCTGCTACATTAGTCAATTTTTTGTTTTCGATATCATAATTCCCATCTTGAGTCAATTTTAATCCACCAGTATCACCTTTATCACCTTTATCACCTTTAACTCCAATTGAACCAGTATCACCTTTAACACCTTGTAGACCAATTAAACCTCTATCACCTTTATCACCTTTTGGGCCATTTGGACCAATTGGACCTATATCACCTTTATCACCTTTTGGATCAATTAAACCTCTATCACCTTTATCACCTTTATCACCTTGTGGACCAACTGGACCTCTATCACCTTTAACACCTTTATCACCTTTATCACCTTTTGGACCAACTGGACCTCTTGTACCTCTGCCGCCAGTTGTTGGGTCATCTTGATGTGGTAAAAAATTAAATACTCCCATATAATATTAGATTAGACTAAACAGCACCATAAAAGTTTCTCTTCACTGTTTTCATTGGCTTGTCAATATAACAGAAAGAATATGGTTTTTTAGTTGCTTCAATATACTTCTGCTTATCAATTCCAAGTTCTTGGGCAATAATATTCCTTTCTCTTGTTGATGGAAAATCATAAAGGCAAAAGTGGCTACAATTAAGTCTGATAGATTTTGGACATCCATAGAATGACTGTGTCAGATAAAGTACAGAACAATTTTTATGGCGACCTTGAATGAAATAGCTGATGATCTGATCTTGTTTTTTATCAGTCACAAAATCATCAAACACAACCAGCCGCTGCAATTCACTATCTTTAATCTGTTCAACAGGTAAAATTTCATCTTGACTGCAGATTAAAACAGGATAGCCAACTTGTTTGCTTATCGCATCCATTACCTGTTGTAAATATTTATACTTGTCTTGGTCTAGATTTTTAGCATACAGATGGATCTGATCATAATATACCAACGGTTCCATAATCAAATGCATAAATAGTGTTGTCTTTCCAGATCCAGAATTTCCAGCCAATAACATTCTGAATGTATCTTTTGGCATATACGGATACAACTGTCTAAAAGACTTGTTTGAATCCTGAAAAATATCATAATTTGGTATTTCCATATGTTAATAGTTTAGATTAGTCTAACTCAATTATATATGGATATTGAACGAATGAAAAAGCTTCTTAAAAGTGGAATTGAAGCTGGAAATAAGACGAGAGAAGTTCGTGAGGTTATCAAGACTTATGAACACGCAAAACAAGACGCGTATGATACAACATCAGAATTACTGAAACCTTCAATTGATGTTCAACGGCGTGTAAAAGAAAGCATCGACAAAAAACAGGATGAAGTTATTGAACAGTTGAAACAAAATCAAAAAGCATTGACAAGTGGACTTGAAGATTTTATGCTTTTGAACACACTACCTGAAACAGAACCTGTTGAAACAACAAAATTACCAATTGATTATAAACCAAAAATGATGCTTGAAACAAAATCACCTTATAAGTCAAATATTGATAAGGGTTTTTCATCTGATGAGCTTGAGACATTGATGAAATATGAATTATCTCCTCCATCAGAAATATTTAGTTCACATATGGATGGATCAATAGATGTTGATGACTATGTTACAAAAATTGGTAAAATAAACCAAGAACTTGGACGTCAAAAAGCAATACTGTCACAAACCAAAAAGAAGAGGGATAATAATAAAGAAGAAATTTATAAATTAACAAAAGACATCAATACATTAAAAAAGTATCGAAAAAGAATTGATGTTATTGAAGAAGGATCAAAAACACTTGGTGAAGGCATTAGAAAGAATGGAGCAGGTGTTTTCCATTATAACAATGTCAATGACTTTCTTTCACGACTCTAGTTACTTGGTGGGTCTATTTCTGCTGGTAACAATAGTAAAGGTGTCAAAAATGAGTTCACAAATATACTTCACACGTTAAGCAGACTGGGTATTGTTTCAAACAATGAGCTCAATAAAATAATCACCAAATATCTAATCTAATAGTATATGACAGAAATATCATTACGATTCAACAGCAAGAACAGAGATAAAATTGGTGTCAGTGAGAGTCATGATTTTACAAAAAGGTTCAATACTCCTCTCTCATTATCAAATGATTTGAAACATGAAATGGCTGTTAAAACTATCAATATGACATACAGCTGGTACAACATCAGAGAATCTTATGGTAATAACAAAATTAAATACAGCCATGACAAAGGTGCAAACTGGGAAACAATAACTTTTGTTGATGGGATGTATTCATATGATGAAATCAGCATTTACATTCATGATAAATTGAGAAAAAACAGCCATATATTAAATCCAGATGAAACAGATGAATTGAAATTCAAGTATGGTATTAATATATCATTAGTTTTATCAACATATCGTATTTTGATGGAACTTGATGAAAACTATCAAGTGGATATGAGAGAAGGTAGTTTCAATGAACTTCTTGGGTTTGATTCAAAGATATTTACAAAAACAGAATATGCAAAAAATCTTCCAAACATCACAAGAGGAGTGGATGAAATATATATCAATTGTGATAAAGTAGTTGATAGTATTGTCGATGGCAACAGCACAAATACAATCGCTGTTATTCCAGTCACAAATCTTGCTAAAAGTTATCCATTCACCTTCAAACCTCGATTTCTTTCATGGAACCCAGTCTCAACACGCTTTATCAGCTCAATGCATTTTTACATAACAGATGCTTCCGGAACTCCAGTTAATTTAAACGGGGTAGATTGGTATATTGAGATATTCTTGAGAGGAACAGAATTATAAAACCAAATAGTATATGAAACGATTTGAGTTCAAAAGATATGATCAATTTGGTGAAGGTGTTATGACAGAAAAAAAAGTTGTAAAAAAAGCAGCTGAAGAAACAATCAGTGAACATTCAGGCAAAAAAGGTGGTGATAAAATAATAGAACTATTGAGAAAGATGAAGAATGGGAGTGAGAATGTGGGTGTGATAAAAAGAAAGAGAGGAAGACCCAGGAAAATATAACTTTTATCTAAACCAATAATATATGTCTAATTACAGAGATTCTAAATATATCGAACGTTATGAAGATGTTGTTTTTGAGCTTGAGACACCATTAGTCAGTGCAGTTGCAAACAATGCTCATCAGAAGAAAACTGGTTATCGTTTTGTTGTTGACAACAGTGGAGAGACTACACCATTTGATTGGTTCAATGCTCGTTTTGATGTTGATTTTATTTTGAAGAAAATTTTAGACGGAGCTGCTGTTGCTGCTGGTGATACAAATGGTATTGTGAATTCAGCTTATTCTCTAATTAAAACCATAAACATAAAAGTAAATGGTGTTGATGTTTATGAATGTAGAGATGTCAATCAAGCTGTAAATATAAAGTCTTTACTTGAGTATTCACAAGGTTATGCTACAAGTCAAGGAACAAATGAGTTCTTCTATCTTGATAACAAGAGAAATCTTGAAGACAGGGTGCATCAAGCTAATTATAACAAAGGATTTGGACCAAGAAAGCAGCTGTTGAATGGTCCAAATGGAAAAGTAAATGCAGAGATAGCTTTTAATAAAATGGGTTATTTCAAGAGTTTCTATGATGAGATTTCACCCAACTCTAAAACAGAGGTTAACGTGACACTTGAAAGCGATGCTAATCTAGTTTGGCAGGGAGCTGATAATTGTCGTGTTGTGTTGACAAAGTTTCAGCTACTTGTTCCTCGTATTACTTTCAATTCAGTGGGAAAGTCTTTGTACATGAGCAAATATCTTGACACCAGAAAATGGACTTATCTGAGAGAAATGGTTGAGAGGAGTAATTCAACAAGACAGCAGACGGGAAATTTCCGCATTTCAAGTGGAATAAACAAACCAAGACATGTTTTTGTTTTCATTATCAATGATGCAAATGATGAGTCTCAGACAGCAAATAAATTTCTCTATGATACATTCTCCGTTTCAGGTAACAACCGAACAATGACAAGCTGTTATCTCGAGGTTGGCAATGGAAATGATTATCCAGAGGTTCATTATAAACCCTCAACAGAACCATCAAGATTATTCAGAGATGTTTTGAAATACGTTCAGGTTGTCAATGACTACAGTGATAGCACCCTGCTTACAAGAGATAACTTTAAGAAATTATTCCCTTTCATTTACTTTGATTTGACAAAGCAGAAACAGGATATTAAAGATGGGATGACCAAACTGACTTTCAAATACACTTTGAGGGGTGTGCCTGATGCAGATTACAGCGTGTATGCGCTAGTTCTATATGAACAGGATGTTGAGATGAGGAAGACTGATGGAAAACTTGTTTTGAGATCAATGTAATTTAGTAATTTGAATTAAACCAATTTTTATACTAAATTAAATACAATTTAGTATAACCATATATTATATGACTACTTATCATCCTCATGGAGTGAGACTTTCAAAGGGTCAGAAAGATAAGCTTGCAAAAGCTTACAGAACAAATTCAGCTGTAACATTGAGGTTAACGCATAATGAATTGTCTGGAAATGATGAACTAATGTTAACAAAGACACAAATCAACAAACTGATGAAATCAAAAAGATCAGGAAAAGGTTCAGACATCAAAATATCAAAAACTCAAATCAGAAAGGCTGTTGTACATGGAGGTTCTCTTTGGACAGCTCTATTGCCTTTAGCAATGAAAGTAGCATCTAAAGCAGGTCCAGCATTGGCTACAGGTGGTCTTTCTTCATTAGCAGGTATTGGTGTTGATAAACTATTTGGGAAGAAACAAAAGGGAGGTTTTCTTATTCCTAATCAAAACTTAGCCCAACTATTGAATGTAAAAAATTTGTTGAATACAAGACAAATGGCTGATCTTATTCAAAAAATGCAGTATGGCGGAGACGTTATTATCAAACCAACAAAAACTCAGTCTGGTGGAGCTCTTGGAGCACTATTAGCTTCAATTGGAATCCCTCTTGCTATAGAAGCAGTTAAAAAATTATCAGGAAAGGGTTTGCAGGTTGACCGAAAACGTACAAGACGGTCATTGCCTGTGTATGTTCCAGATCCTAAAATGGGGGGAAAACATGATGTGTTCCATGGAGATCACCCCCAGTTGTTGGTTCATGGGATAACCCAATTGGCTATGGAATGAAAAAAAAAGACCAAAGGAAAAGGACTTCTATTGGGAAAAAACAGTCCATTCAATTCAATCCCCATACTTGGAACAATACTCTAAAATTCATAAACAAACCATTATCCAACTTTGATTTAATAAATTGGGTGAAACAACTTGGAATAAAACATTTCAGAGGAGTATTCAGTCGGGATAATCTTCCAAAACAAATCAAGAATAAAGAATGTGGAATAGTTAATCTTGACAGTAAGATTGGACCTGGTACACACTGGGTATGTTATCGTAATATGGACACATAGGGATTCAGTCTTATGTGGATATTGGTGTCTGTACTATCTTCTTGAGAGACAAAAAGGCAGATCAATTCTTGATACAATACATAATTCCAAATTCAATCAAACAGATGCAAGTGTCAATCACAGATTCATTATAGATTATTTTAAAAATATCTGAATGCGTATAAAAATAAAAAATAATATATATTCATATATATATGAAATCATATTGTGCCAAACAGAAGAAGCTAACTAGGTGTGTGCCAGGAAGTGAAAAATATATTATCACAAAAAATAACAAAATAATCATGAAATACACTTGTGATGAATGTGGAATCAAAAAACTGACTTCAACTGATAAAATAACGAATGATGATGATGACAATGAACGTATACCATCAGAATATTTCGAACTATTACAACTTCTAATATTGGCGAAACTTCTAAAAAATATCTAAACCAATAGTATATGAAATCATATTGTGTCAAACAGAAGAAAGTCACCGAGTGTGTGCCAGGAAGTGAAAGATATGTTAAAGCCAAAAACGGCCAAACTATGATGAAATGCACTTGTGCTGAGTGTGGGATAACAAAGACTAAATTTGTCAAGAAAAAGGGAAACTGAATAGCCCGTCTGAAGGGGCGGGCATACTAGATTCAGCTGCTGATATGGCACTAACTGGATTCTTGGAATATGGAGTTCCTTATTTAGCGAAGAAGGGTGCTGAAATGGGGAGATATTATGCTTCTGAGGCAATGAGAAATCCAAAACTTCAGCGGCGTGCGATTGACTACGGCATAAAAAAAGCAACTCCCATTTTACAAAAGGTTGGGTCTGAAGCTTTAAATCAACTCTCAACAAAAGTGCGACCAAACATTCGTTACAAAACAGACATCAAAGGATTGAATTATACTAAAGTTGGTGCTATTGATGTTGACAAGCTATTAAAATCAGATGTTGCAGGGTCTCCATGGCAAGTGGATTTGAAAAAGGGAACTGAACTTTTAACAGACCCAAATTTATTTAAATTTCCAAATCCTGCTGAGATAAAAGATGCCAAAAAAAGAGTTAAAGTGTACAAGAAAATGTATGAAACTGCAAAAGCTAATGGTTATAAGGGAAGCTATAATAAGTTTATACTTGAGTCTGGATTTGGATCTAAACCAACATTTACAATTCCAAAATTTGGAGCTGGTTGGGGAGATAAAGTATTTGACCCAAGGTTCATGAAATTCGGTGTTCCAATTCCTAAACCATTCACAGATCCTAAATTCATGAGTGCTTTTGGGAAAGCTATTAAAGGGAAAGATAATAAAGGTTGGACTTCTTATGGACAAATAGTTGCTGATACTGCCAAGAATTATTTTGGTGGAAAGATTGATATTCACAAAGTTATTGGCAAGCTTCCTAAACCAAAAGCTGGATGGACACCAAGTAAATATAAATACATGGGACCTTATAACCCGTTGCATGAACAGTTGGAATATGATCCAACAACAGGTGAGGTTTTAAAGTGGAATGTCCAACCTTATAATAAAGTGGATGAAATAGCAGCTTACCATGATATTTGTTATGACATGGGAAAAAACAAAGGTGATTGTGATGGAACAATGGTGCAATCTCTTGACCAGATTCCTTATGGTGAAATGCCTAAATGGGGACAAACAGCTAGATTCTTGATCAACAAAAAGGAGAAACTAGGTTTAGGTGTTCCAAAAAACGGAAAAAGCCGTCGAGTGAAGAAAACTGGCAAGAAAAACTAGCTGATGAATTACATGCACCCATAAAACGAAATTTTACTCGGCGGCGTGTGATTGTAAATAAAATTGATGAAATATGGGCTGCTGATCTTGTTGAAATGCAACAGTTTAGTAAATGGAATAAAGGTTATAAATATCTTCTAATGGTTATCGATGTTTTCAGTAAATATGGTTGGATTGTTCCTCTGAAGGATAAAAAGGGTGAAACTGTAACTGAAGCATTTCAAACAATATTCAGAGATAGAACACCACAATATCTATGGGTTGATAAAGGTAAAGAGTTTTACAACAAACACTTGAAGGACTTGCTAGAGAAACATAGTATACAGATGTACTCTACTGAAAATGAAGAAAAGTCCTCAGTGGTTGAAAGATGGAATCGAACAATGAAGTCCAAAATGTGGAAGCAGTTCACTGTTCAAGGTAATACACAGTATTTAGACATGTTGCCAAAATTAGTGAAACAGTATAATAATACCAAACATTCAAGCATAAAGATGACACCCATAGAGGCTTCAAATAAAAAGAATGAAGGAACTGTTTACTTTAATCTATATGGTGATATGGAGCCATTATCAGCTAAACCAAAATTTAAGGTTGGGATAAGGTCCGAATATCTAAGTATAAAAGAAAGACTTTTGATAAAGGATACACACCAAATTGGACTGAGGAAGTGTTCACAGTTGATAAGATTCAATACACTAATCCAATAACATACAAACTAAAAGATCTCAGAGGTGAAGATATTCAAGGGAGTTTTTATGAACCTGAATTATTAAAAGCTAAACAAGAGGTTTTAGAATTGATAAAGTCATTCGCAGAGATTACAAGAAGAAACAAGGTTTAGTGAAGTGGAAGGGTTACAGTGATGAATTTAACAGTTGGATACCCATCAAGGATTTAAAAGATATATGAAATTATCTAACGTATATATAACAGAAGATACAGCAGTATATACTGTTATTTGCTATTATGTAGCCAAGAATATTATTATTCCTGACTATATTTAAACACAAGTCGAAAATGAATTAAAAAATAAATTATTATAATATAATATACAAATGCAAAAATATTCCTACGATAATAAAGAATTAGATGTATCAATAGATTGTTATCTTGATGATAAAAATGATATATGGTTCAGAGGTAGAGACATAGCTACTATTCTTGACTATAAAAATCCACAAAGAGCAATCACAAATCATGTTGTATCTGACGATAAAATCTTGATAGACCTCAAAATAATCACAAATTCACGGGGGACCAAAACGGTCCCTCGTGCTGAGGCCACTGATTCACGGGGGACCAAAACGGTCCCTCGTGCTGAGACCATTGAAAAAACTTTCAAATGTTTTTTTTTTATAAATGAGTCTGGATTTTATTCACTAATACTGTCTTCCAAAAAACAAGAAGCAGTAAAATTCAAACATTGGGTTACATCAAAAGTATTACCATCAATCAGGAAACAGGGATATTACAAACAGTTCAATGATAGAAGCAATAACATGATATTAATTGAAAATGAAAATGATTTGCACTACAAGATTGTATCATTTATTAGAAAGAAATATGATGATGCATTAATGATAGCTGGTTTAGGTGAGAATCAAATTAGTTCTAACATGAGAATCAGAAGTTATAACAAAGGGTATATGCCTGGCCAATGTGATTTGATGCTGTTGAATCCCACTAGAAAATACAGTGCTTTATGTCTTGAATTCAAAAGTCCAACTGGCGTGTATCAAGTAAGTGATAAACAAACAATTATGAAGCAAATGTATGAAAAAAACAAGTGTAAATACATCATGAGCAATTGCTTTGAAGATTTAATTTATGAAATAACCAAACATATGGAAGAAAGCAAATCATACTTATCAAGAAGAAGAAAATACTTAAACGCGATATAAAACCTTTTAAAAACAAAAAATATATAGTGATATTATATGGAGAATCAAAATGTTAAGAGAGGTCGGGGAAGACCAAGAGTTCTAAGTGATGATTAGAGAAGAAAAAACAAAACCAAATTAATGCTCAACAAAGAGTGGTATTGTGATATCTGTAATAATGGAAGAAACTACACACTTGCGGGAAAATGCTGCCACTTGAAAACAAATAAGCATAATTTAAATATTGAGCCTGATGATAGAGAAATAATTTATGTTATGGAGATGACTGGAGCAAGTAGTGATGAAGCATTAAATGCACTAAGACGTAACGATTTTGATATTGTAGATTCCATTATGGACATTGAGATTAATAATTAAGGAAATACAGTTCAAAGGAACCATTATTTGGTTCACTTGAATTTTTGAATACACTTAAAACGCGGACTGATAATGATTTAAAAATAAAATGTATAGATATAATATAAATGGAAAATTTTATCTCACCCAATAGTATGGATAAGAAGAGTCTAGAGAAACTAAGCAAAAATGAATTAATCAATTTGCTATTGAAGAAGCAGAAGAAACCAAAGATAGTTATCGTGGATGATTACAAACCAATCCCTCCACCTAGAACTAAAAAACTGAAGAGAACAACACAAAGACCAACTGTGAAAGAATTGGTTGATTACTTTGAGAGGAAAAGATTACCAGCCCCACCTGCTGAATGGTTGGAAGAAATCGAACAATTAAAAAAGAAACCTGTGCCAGCACCTAGAACCAAAAAGGTAGTTCAAAGGCCTGCGCCATTAGCAAGGACAAAGATAGAGCAAACAGAAAAAGCTCTGAAGGGCTTCACAAAGTCTTTTGAAATTGATATAAAAAATGACAAAGACCCGCTAGAACAACTATTAAACACAAGAATGGCAATCGAAACACACATTAAAAAATTGTTAAATGAAATGAAAGGACTGAAATTTGTTGAAACACTCAAGGTAACATTCGCAAAAATGACTGACGGAGCAATAGAATACAAAACCGCATATTTCAACAGTCAAGCTGAAACAATCATAAATGATACAGAGATTACTGAATCACTACAAGAGTCAAAACAACAAATAATAAATAAGATTGCAGTTTGGGTTTCTGAGGGGTCTGGTTGGACAATCGAATCTGTTGATAATCATTATCTCAATGTGGTGAAATATGAACCAATGAGGGGTTCTTCATACATTAAACTACCAGCAGAATTACGAAATAGTGCCAAAGGTTTAATTAACTTGAGAAATGAGGATAATGAATGCTTCCGGTGGTATCACATCAGACATTTAAACCCCAAGACAAAGATCCACAGAGGATTAAAAAAGCAGACAAGAAATATGTGTGAATGATATATGAAATGAATCATATATAAGAAATATGTTGACAACTTAAATTACACAGGAATTGAATTCCCAGTAACCACTAAACAGTACAACAAGAAAGAAAAACAGAATGAGATCAACATCAATGTTTTCGGTTATGAGAATAAACAACCATATCCAATTTATGTTTCAAAAGAAAAGTATGAAGGTTGCATTAATCTACTGCTGATAACTGAAGATGAAAAAAAGCATTATGTTTTGATTAAAGATTTCAACAAATTCATGTACAATCAGACCAAACACAAGGATAGAAAACATTTCTGTATGCATTGCCTGCAGTGTTTCAGCTCCGAAAGAGTATTAACAGATCACAAAGACAATTGTATTCAGGTAAATGGCACACAAGCAATCAAAATGCCTGAAAAAGGTAAAAATACATTGAGATTCAATAACTTTCATAAACAACAACCTGTTCCTTTTGTGATATATGCTGATCTTGAGGCTATAACTGAGAAAATACAGGGTTGTCAACCTGGTGATAATAAATCATACACTGAGGCTTATCAGAAACACACTGACTGTGGATATGGTTATAAGGTAGTTTGTTGTTATGATGATAAGCATAGCAAACCTGCAACAGTTTACAGAGGTGAAAAGGCTGTGTATAAATTCATGGAAAAAATGATAGAAGAAGTCAAATATTGCAAAAGGGTGATGAAAAAGGAATTCAACAAACCATTGAGAATGACAACAGAGGATGAAAAAGAATTCCAAAAAGCTGAAGAATGCCACATCTGCAATAATAAGTACACTAATAAGGATATCAGAGTCAGAGATCATTGCCACATCACTGGTAAATACAGAGGTTCTGCTCACCAAGATTGTAATCTGAAACTCAGAGTAAACCCAGAAGAAATAAAAATACCAGTTATATTCCACAATCTGAGAGGTTATGACAGCCATTTCATTATGCAAGAGATTGGAGCTATTGTTAAGAAACACACTTACAAAAATAAGAAAGGTGAAGACTGCCAAATGATAATCAATGCAATCCCCAATAACATGGAGAAATATATGGCATTCATGCTTGGTAATCACCTGGCCTTCATTGATAGTTTCCAATTTATGAGCTCAAGTCTGGAAAAATTAGTTAGTAATCTTCCTAAAGAGTCATTAAAATACACCTCTCAAGAGTTCAATGATATTGATTTGGTATCTAAAAAAGGAGTTTACCCTTATGATTACATGGACAGCTTTGATAAATTCAATGAGATGCTGCCATCAAAAGAAGACTTTTACAGTGTGTTGTATAATGAACACATATCAGATGAAGACTATACACATGCTCAGAATGTGTGGGACAAATTCTCTCTGAAAAATATGGGTGAGTATCATGACTTGTACCTTAAATCAGATATCCTACTATTAGCTGATGTATTTGAAAACTTCAGGAAAACATGCTTGGAATACTATAAACTGGACCCTTGTCACTATTTCACATCTCCAGGGCTATCTTGGGATGCAATGCTTAAGATGACAAATATAAAACTGGAATTGATGACAGACATTGATATGTTTCAATTCACTGAAAAGGGCCTGCGTGGTGGTATCAGTTACATAGCCAACAGATATGGTAAAGCAAATAATAAGTACATGAAAGATTACAATGAGAAGGCGCCCTCTAAGTATATCATGTATCTATATGCTAACAATTTATATGGTTGGGCTATGTCACAATACCTTCCAACTGGTGGATTCAAATGGTTGTCAGAAAATGAAATCAATAAGTTGGATCTTGCAGAGTATAAAGAAGATAGTAAAAAGGGTCTGATACTTGAAGTTGATCTTGAATACCCCCAAGAGCTGCATGATTTGCATAATGACTACCCACTTGGACCTGAAAAGATTAATGTGTCTAGGGATATGTTATCAGATTATTGCAAAAACATAGCTAACAAATTCAATATATCAACAGGCTTAGTGCATAAGCTGATCCCAACATTGAGCAATAAAGACAAGTATGTGCTCCATTACAGAAACCTCCAATTATACACAGATCTTGGTTTGAAAATAACTAAAATCCATAGAGTGTTGAAGTTCAACCAATCCCCTTGGTTGAGACAGTATATTGATTACAACACTCAGAAAAAACCAATGCTAAAAATGCTTTTGAGAAAGACTTCTTCAAACTGATGAATAATAGTGTATTTGGAAAAACTATGGAAAATATCAGAAAGAGAGTAGATGTAAGACTAGTAACAGATGAGAAGAAACTTATAAAATTAGCAAGCAAACCAACTTATGTTAGTAGTAGATAAGATCACTAACCTTGAACAGGCCGGCATATGTAGGAATGTGTATTCTAGATCTCAGTAAGACACTTATGTATGATTTTCACTATAATTACATTAAACAAAAGTATGGTGATAAAGCTAAGTTACTCTTCACAGATACAGACAGCTTGACATATGAAATTGAGGCTGAAGATGTGTACTCTGACTTCTGGAATGATAAAGATAAATTTGACAACAGTGACTACTCTGAGAGTTCACCATATTTTGATAAGTCAAATAAAAAAGTAATTGGTAAAATGAAAGATGAAGCTGCAGGCATTCCAATAACTGAATTCATTGGTTTGAAATCAAAGATGTATAGCTATATGAAAGATAATCAGAAAGGTGGAAAAACAGCCAAAGGAATCAAAAAGATTGTAATCAAAAATAATATCAAACATGAGAATTATAAAGAGACGCTATTCGATAATAAACAGTTGCACCACAAAATGAAAACAATCAGAAGTCAAAATCATCAATTGGGAAGTTATGAAATCAACAAAGTATCACTCAGCTGTTTCGATGACAAAAGATATATTTCAAAAGATGGAATCAACAGTTTTGCATATGGTCATTATCTCACAAAATAAATCAATAAATTAAATCAATAAATTAAATCAAATAAATTAATAAAATATAATTTGAAAAATGCGCTCGTGACTCAACCAGTTAAAACCGGAATTGGATTTTTTGCGCTCGGTTTCATATTTTAGTAATTTTGCGCTCGGTTTCATATTTTGGAATTTTGCGTTCGTAACTGTAGATTGAATAAAGTGTATGAGTCAGCTAATTGGTATTTTTGCGCTGGTACCCCCAAGTACTATACTACTGCTGTAGATGGAGAGAGCAAATAAAGAATATCAAGGTGGGCGAGTTTAATTTAGTGTTCTATTGAGAAGGAATTTTATTAATGAAGTCTTAAAACTCGAGTATCTGGGGGAGAGGGTCAAATCACTCGGTAGGGAATTCCAAACCTTAGGACCTAGATGGAGGATCGTAAACTGATTAATATTAGTTCTACAAATATGAGAACAATAGTTGCTGGCATTCCGTGTCTCGTACGTATGAATTTGTTGATGAATTGGGAAGATAATATCAAAAGTGCTGGGAAGAAGGTGATTGTGTTAAGAGTACATAAAGCAAGCAACAAGAAAAGTGTTTATGTGAAATATACATGTGCACAGGGACATGTTATTTTCGCACATGGCAAGATCACCGTTGCTACGGTTACATAATAAATCGCTCCTTTCGCAGTAGCAAAACATATTCAAGCTCAATGGTTTGGTATTGCATTGGTGTTTATATGGCCGCTTGGACATATGAAATTTTTATCTCGTCTTGAAAACAATTTTCAGTTGTTCGCTTCGCCTGTATTATTTAAACTATTGTTTCGTTTTACTTTAGACTTCCTCAATGGCAAGAGAGGATGATCCTCCCTTGTCAATGGATAGTGAAAAAAGGTTCTAAAGATTTTTTATAGTTCCTGAAATGATTTTATCTTCTCTATAAAGTTACACATAATCAACTTTATGCAAATTTGCGATTTTTCTAAATACAGAACTGATAAGCCAAGCGCGTGCAAGGCTTCCAACCTTTTCTTAAATTGAGCAAACCTTTTCACGGGGACAAACTCTACCAGATTAAATTCTTCACAACTTGACAAAGATATCGCAACATCATTAGTAATCCAAGCAAGACAGCCCACCACAAAGGCTGAACAGAAAGAGATTTATGGGTCACGTAGCTCAAGGCTCTTGATGGTGCAAGGGAGAAGAGATCGGGGAGAACATAAATCTGGTGGCGGCCTTGCAGTATACATCAGAGACACATTCAGAGCGACACTCCTAAAAGACGCCACGGGAATTAGCGATGAAAATTTCCAACAGCTCTGGATAAAGGTTCAAGTGCGACAGTTCAAATCAGTTTTTATTTGTACTGTTTATAGACCACCTAGCACCACATCAGCCTTCAGCGATAGTTTGTCAAGAAGTCTCCTGGATATGTTACTGTTTGGCCATGACATTATCATTCTGGGTGACCTAAATTGTAACATTCTCGATGATACAGCGGATAGTCGAACTTTGAAAGACCTTTGTGCTAGTTTCAACCTGACATAACTAGTGAAGGAACCGACTAGACTTACAGAAACAAAACGCTCGTTAATTGATGTTATTATGATTACCGATCCTACCCTAGCGGAGTCTTGCTCAGTCCTTATGTCCTCAATAAGTGATCACAACTTAGTCGAAGTTACATTGAGGATAAATCGCCCTAAAGCCAAAGCCAAATACGTCACTACAAGAAGCTATTCCGGGTACGCACCCGATAGCTTTCGCGAAGATCTCTCTCTTGTTCCGTGGCACATGGTATACTTCTTTGATGACATTGATTCCGAAGTGGAAACATTCAATTCTCTCTTCTTGGACGTGCTAGATCAGCACGCGCCCATCAAACGTATAAAGATCAAGTCCCGCTCTAATCCGTTCGTAACACCAGAAATTAAGCAGCTCATGAAGACCAGGGACCTTTGGCATAAGAAGGCCATTCAGACAAAAGACAAACTATGCTGGAACGGATATCGCTTCTTCCGACAAGAAGTGAAACGCGAACTGAGGCTTGCTGAAAAAATCTATGTAAGAAACGAAATAGCTAACAGTAGAGGTAATACAAACACCACTTGGAAGATCTTAAATCGATGTATGTCTCGTGGTATTGCTAAACGTCCAAGCACTTTTGAGGACCATGAGACTTTGGCAAATAAATTTAATAAGTATTTTACTTCAGTAGGACAACTTACTGCCCAAAAAGCGAACTTGATAACAAGGGAACACGGTTTGGATAAAGATAAAGATTGTGGTCTTAGGGAAGAAAGTATTGACACTGGCCTGCATGCTGAAACAGAAGAATTTGAGTTCAAGAGGTAAAAGAAATTGACGTCAAGTCTGTCATTAAGAGTTTAGCTGCCAACAAAGCGCCAGGATATGATAAAATCTCTGCGCGAGTCCTGAAAGACAGTTGTGAGAGCATCGCACCTGTGATTTCCAGACTGGTGAATAATTCGTTTAATGTGGCTGCTTTTCCTAAAGCATGGAAAATTGCTGAGGTGATACCTGTACCCAAAGAAGGAAACTCAGAAGAACCAGCCAACAACAGGCTGATTTCATTGTTACCCATCCTATCGAAAGTAAGCGAGAGACTGGCACACAAGCAGTTTGTGGAATTTTTGACAAAATATGATAAACTGTCGACTTATCAAAGTGGCAACAGGAAAATGCATTCGACAGAAACTGCCCTCATAAATGTTACAGATAACATTTTGAAAGCAATTGATGAAAAAACAGCGTCATTACTAGTACTGCTTGATATGTCAAAAGCTTTTGACAGCCTTTATCATAATCTATTATTAAGAAAACTACGAAAACTGGGTCTCAAAACTTCTGCAGCTTCTTGGTTTAGTAGCTATCTATCTAGTAGATATCAGAGAGTACGATATGAAGATTCAGTCTCGGAATTGTTACCTTTAACAAACGGAGTACCTCAGGGGTCAATCTTGGGTCCTGTGCTTTTTACTATCTACATTAATGATTTAATCAGTGCTATTACCCACAGTCAAGCCGCTGCGTATGTTGATGATAGTCAATTGCACTTTAAATTTCCCGTATCAGACTCATCAAGTGCTATGGCCGCCGTAAATCAAGATCTTAAGAACATCAGTAGATGGTGTGCAGAGAATTCTTTACTTATAAACCCCGAGAAGACAAAATTAGTGGTTGTTGGCTCAGCACAACTTCTTAAGAGGCTACCTCATATCTCCTTAACTCTGTTGGGCAAAACTATCTCACCAGTTTCGTTCGCTAAGGATCTCGGGGTATATGTTGATCAATATCTTAACTATGATGTACATACCACTAAAACAGCCTCTAGTTGCATGAACCAGTTAGTACAGATAAGTAGAATTAAACACCTCTTAGACAAGAAAACACTTTTATTCCTTATAAATAGCTTTGTTTTTAGTAAATTGTTTTATTGTTCCTCAGTGTGGGGGAACACATCTAAACGTAATCTACACAAACTACAGTTGGTACAAAATTTTGCTGCCAGAGTTGTATTAGGTTTAAGGAAATTTGACCATATCTCTCAGGGTCGGAGATCTCTTAGATGGTTAGATGTTACGGAAAAGGTTTTATTTAATGATTTAGTTTTAGCATATAAATGTGTAAATGGTTTAGCTCCAGACTATTTAGGTAAATATTTTGTTAAGCGTTCAACAGTTCACAACAGGAACACAAGGGGATGTAATAATTTTGTGATCCCCCGATGTAGATTGTCGATGGGACAAAGGGCATTTTATTTTCGCGGTCCACGGGAATGGAATGTGTTACCTGACAACATTAAGAATACTAAAGAAATTGATATTTTTAAGCGGACACTTTTTAATAATATGTTCTATACGAAGTAAATTTGGATATATTTTGAATTATTTTGAATATATTTTGATTTTAATTAAATTACTGTAAATACGTTTTCTTTTCTCTTAACATTGTGACTGAAAAGCCCTGTTAAAGGGAGTCTCAATAAAGTATGTATGTATGTATGTAATGAATGACGCAATGCTTTGCACTTTGGACTACGATGAAACACCGCCACGTGCCTTCTATAGTGCATTGGCCAGTCAAATCACCGCCACGTGCCCTCTATTGTGCATTGGCCAATCAAAACACCGTCACGTAATAGTATTGTGCACTTTGCTGCACAGGAAATAAAAGACTGAAATCTGACATGATTTATAACTCGGTATACTTACAGTATCCCGAGGAATTATCTTCGATTATCAACGCCTTCCATCTATGGCACGAAGAAACAAGCAAAAATCTCCAAAACAGAAATATATACGCTCCAATGCGTATTATAAGAAATGCTCGCCGAAATTAATCCTACGGACCAAATGACTCACATATTAATTCATAAATCCGCAGTTCAAATATATGATTTTCATATATTCATAGTCATTTGTTCACCATTCATGGGTATATTACGAACCAACTAAATGACCAGCTCCCAGTTGGCTCATTTATTTATTTTTTAATTTATTTTATTTAGTAACTTCCATTTCGTGAAAAAAAAAAAAAAAAAAAAAAAGCTTGTTAGCTCAGTTGGTAGAGCACTGCACCGGTATCGCAGAGGTTTCAATTCCGTACAAGCCTGCTTTTTTTCAGGCTTTATTTTCACTACTGCTTTAGTAGTGTTCATAACTGCGATGATCACTCACACTCTCATATATTAATCTACAGTTCAAAGATATGATTTTCATATATTCATGGTCATTTGCTTACCATTCATTGGTATATATATTACGGACCAAAAAAGGTGGTGTGTTAGCTCAGTTGTAGTTCTCAAAATAAGAATTAAGAAGCTCTTTACAAAGAAGATGGAAAAACGTTTGATATTTTTTTTTGTAAACCCGTCCTCCGCTAGGGATTTATTGTCCCCAAAGGCCGCTAACATATCGTTCAATTCATTGATAGTCAAATACCCAGTTTCACTCCACGAATCATTTTTTTTCTCGTAAGTTGTTTTTTGCGAGATTGTAGAAATACTTATTTGGCCTTTCTCCTTGTTCCAACCATTTCGTCTTTGATCTGAATATGGCCTCTTTACTTCTTATTTCATGGAGTCGTTTTGAGAACATCCTATTAAGGTTCGAAAAAATCTCCATTACAGATTTTGCTCTCAAGTTCTTGTAATTCTTTCTGGAGGACCTCTTCCTTGTTTCCTAATTTACTTCTTTTCTGTTTTGAAAATTTTATCGTTTTTGAAAGTAACTCCATCTTAATTAGCTCCCATAAAGGCTGGTTATCTGAAACTTAATATTTGTGGATAGTAAAAAGCGATTAGTTCTAAATAGTCATCATCTTCCAGTAAACTATTATTGAATTTCCATAAGCCTGGACCTCTCTTGAAGTCATTTTTAACATCAATACTCAAAAAAAAAAAAAAACAGAGTTGTGATCGGGCGCTATATATATATCGAGGTACGAGTTTCGCTTTTCTAGTACCACAAGAGAGTGAGCGGGAGATAAGGAAGTAATAAATCCTCTATTTTAGTTTCAGCAGTTTCTTTTCGTGGGTGGCATTTTTCTTTCACCTTCCTCAGACCACCTGCATTAACTTCTGGGTTGCTAAACTGTTCATGCACAATCAGTTCATTCTCTTTCTTTACCCTTGTCATCTTTTTAAAATCTTGCGAACGTATCAGCTTGCCTTTGCCAATCCCATAGGCTTTCCACAGTAACTCCTAACTGAAACTCGAAATTATTCAAACACTGCACCCCTGGCCATCTGTGCTGCTTAATTTTTTGTTTCCTTGCGTCTATGCTGACAACAGATGCACGGCAAGCCTTTACAAGCGTACTCAACATTGTGGACAATTTCCTCTCGATGCTCTTTCCTATGGAATAGGCAGCAGAAGAAGATGAGCGAATGGGAAATTAATGATATATGCGTGCTCTCATTAAGAACAACTTTGAATTTTCAATTCCGCTTTGCAAAAATATGCCAGAGAATCAATAGGCGTTCTAGAAAAAAAAAAGCATAACTCAAGTGTACTTTATTAGACGAAATGGCTGATTCGATTTCTGCCAATGCTGTTTTCATGACCTCACAGCGATCACAGATTACGTCATGATCACGAAGGTACCTCTACTGGAATTCTGGCATACTCAGGCTATCGGAAAGAGCATGAGCCCGGCAATGACCAGCGCATCAGCTTTTGTGTTGAACGTGAAGTTTGTAGTCAGTTTTGATGTAGCTTTTAGCATTTTTCAGCTTTTCTTGCTGCTCTTTTCCCCAGGTCTTTGCATCCCTGAGTAGATGATATGAACAATGAAAAATCACCTATACACACTGCCTATATCAAATAGTCCTCATCAAAATGTCAGCCATCTTTGCATGGACACAGTAAATGATGGAAAAATAATAAGACACGTGGTCTCTTGGGGAACAAAGATTTCCAAAATTGATGAAATTTAAACTGTAATGAAATTATTTACTATAAATTTACGTGGCAATCAGAAATGGCCAGTTTTCTGACCTGTGCCGCGGAAATCATTGATCATTGTCTATCCAAAAACGATGCAACGGTCACATTTTCCCAGATAGTTTGGGGCAAAGTCAATTATTTTATAATTTTTATCGTAAACATTAGCGCTCGGAAAACCCAACCTGAAACTACCGCGATCGCGCAGGAATCGACCTCGAATCTCTCTGTTTGCCCCCTGAGTGACGACGCGACCTTACTGTTTTCCCACCAATACTTTGCAGCCCGCAAAGATAGACGAACAGCGTGAATAAGGTTGACAAACTTTCTGTGGTTTCTGTGAACACAAAAGCAGTCCCCTTTGGAGAAATGTTATGGTGGTAAATACGAAAAGTATACAAGGACTGACAAACATGCAAATCGTCTTGGAGTTCTATCACAGAAGGGGCGGTGGCGCCCATAGCTGCGGTTATGGCTGACCACTAGGTGGCTGAAAATTTTCCACAAACAGGCAACTATTGGTTAGATGATTTATCAAGGCTGTTAGGCCGGCTTCAGACAGCCTACCTCAGGTGTACCATGCCTAGTGAAATCAAGTTTGACTTTCACGTTCGGTACTCTACAACCCAAACACCCTTTTATTACAGGTACTCAGATCAGATAATTATCTCCTTTGGTCGATAACGTTTCAGTGACATCCTGCTAGGTTTGAATTGCCGTGGCACCTTCTGTGGCAGTGTTGTATAAACCAGCCAAGCGTTTCTTTTCAGATGCTGCGCAAACCTTTCAGAAGGGAAAAAAATGGTGAAATTACTACAACCCTCATTACGAAAGAGCAATTATTATGTACATTAGAGACAGCACTACTTCGACAGTGGATTAGACAGCTTGATATGATTTTGAACTAAGTAAACACATAACAAATCGTCTTCTGGTTCTTAATCAAGAGTTTTCAGCAGCTCGTCATTAATATTGATGCTGACTCCTGGAATATATAAGATTGGGAGCGGTATACAGTTTACCCTTAGTAGCCCCCAGACAGGTTCTGCTATATTAGATTTCTGGATCTGATCAGTTCGGTTGTTGAAATATCCCAGAAATATAAAAAAAAAGTAAACAACATCCAAACTTAAAGATGTAATATGAGGAAAAATTCCTAGCAAAGACAGACGATGATAATATATTTGGACTGTTTGTGGTGCGTACCTTGAGTATGTTGAATGGTGATGATCTTCCCAAAGGTGCAAACTCCTCTTCTTTACAGAATGTAATGTAAAGATCAACCAGCCTAGATGCAGTTACTGTTCACAATACATTGGGAATTTGCAATGACTGTTTATCTGACAACTTAAGAGTCTTTGTCTCGTATGCCACGTCTTTCGAGTAATAGGGACTTACGATAAAATCAACAAAATGGTCAACTTTTACCGGATATAAACGTGTGCGGCGGATTTCATTAACCTCTTTTGGTCGCCCTGGACCAAATTAGTGCAGCATGTTTACAGGCCTCATCAATCCGCCATTTGGTTAACCCTGGTATCACTTCTCTGAGCTGTGACTTGGAATAATCCTGTATCGACAAAACCTCTTGTTTCGTTATCCATGAATTTGACTCTTCATAGAGGGCTACGAGCTTCTGAACCAAGTCACTCTCAATAGGAGTGGGTATGCTTTCCTCTAAGCCTTCAGTCAAGAGTTCTAGCAATACTTGTGACTGTCCTGGAGCTATGCACTCCAAGGCAGTTTTACAGACTTGCTGTGATTTTCTCTTGTAATATCGACATGTGCTCGGAGAGATTTCACTTACAGGCTTATGTAACTGACTTCTGAGATTCACTTACAGGCGTATGTGACTGACTTCTAACAGGGCTGACGTCACGACCACTAACCTTTCGTACAAATTCGTATAATGAAGACAACTTAGTCTTAAGCTGCGGTGTAGCCGTCCATTCTTGATCGTGGGAACCGTTAGGAGCCTTCCAACTCTTCTTTGACTGAAGTTTGTTTGGAAAGGATAGTCTGGTAACTCAACAGGAGTTGTCGAATGAGAGTCATCCTGCAATACTAGTTTCTCAAATTGCTGAGTGAGACTTTCTTGACAATGAAGAGCATCCTTCCCAGTTGTTGGTGTTACGACCTCTAAAACCTTTGAAAAAGGAATCCTTTTGTGAGTATTTACGGTGCGAGAAGTTGGTTGTGCTGTGGAAGAAATAACTTTAAAGTTGTATTGCGTTACTGACTCCGCAACTCTCCTACTTTCTCTACTTAAAACGTACTTCTTTTGACTTTAATTTTTGCTAACCTTTTTATAACACCCTTCTCCAAACAACCCAACCAGTATATTAACATGTTGAAGAGAAATTAATTTTCAGCGACGAGACGGTTACAGATCTATTAAGTATTCTATTGTTATCGAGATGAATTGAACTTTTCCATGTAAACGCGCGGTGGGCTGACATTTATTATCAAAAAATGATATAAAACCGCCTGTTCTATTATATTTATACTCAAAAATGGAATAACACTTTCGTCGGCTTTTGTAAGTCGAAATCGGTACAACCTGAAATTGAACATAAACACTATTTGAATCAGACGAAAATACTATCTAAATCGACCAAGAACCCGATCGATCTCTTCCCATGAGTGCGTACATGTAAATGTAAATGCATTGCCTAAGTTGACGACATGTTGCTCAGATGTCACGCTTTATTGCGTGTTTCTTCCCAGCCAATGGTGTGCAAGAATTTAACTTCTGTGAGTGGCAGGTCAATTCACTTTCCAATCTTAGTACCTCCCTCTGATGTCCGAGATTACAAGCCATTCAAAATAAAAAGACGTTTTTTGTTGTTAAAATCACACAGGTTGATTGACAGATCTGCAATGAGGAAGATTAATATTTTTCTTCTCATCACCTTGCTTATGGCAGATCTATGCAGATCTGTTCCAGGTAAGAACGGTCCCTTTACAAAATTTGACTCTTGCACTATGAGGTGAAACCGTCCTTATATCTTCCTTGTTAATGCACTAGTATTTGAATCGTTAATTAAAAAGACGTTGCCGCTTCTTTTTAACATTTTTCCTGTAAACTTGAATCAATTTTAGGTACTAAACGCAACAGCGGTTCTGTTTATATTGAAACAACCAAGCAAACCATGTTAACTTTTTTCGTTTTCCACTCCATCATATCACTCAAAAATCGTTTTACTTTTTGGAGTGATTCGAGCGGTAGAACGCCCAACAATACGCGAGACTTTATTGCTATCATTCTTTATTATTAATAAAGTAGCAGAAAATAACAGTTGTCTCTCTCCCAACTCCACTATGATGTCTGACATTCTCTTCTGAAGTGGCTACAAAATGTTAAAAAAGATCTTCCAAGAAAAAAGGATTTCTAAAAGCAGTACAGTGAAGAATGCTTTGAGATCATGGAGCAACCATTTTGTTGCAATTAATTTCATATAGTTTTGTTTAGAACAACGCGCGAGAATGGAATGAACCGAAAGCTTCTCACTTACAGTTTCGTCCCTTTAAACGACAATTAAAGAGGCTATATCACGAGGTTTTTGTATGAATTTAACGAGCCACATGAGATGTTTATACCGATGGAAACTCAAAATAATGCTCCAGTTTTGCTCAAAACTACTCTACTAGTACAGTCAACGAAAGGTCAAGATGGAAACGAATTTCAACCTGAAAAAAAAATTGGGCTAATGTCAGTTTTCAAGTTTCAGCTATCTTGTCTAGTGAGAACCATTATAAGCTGATTATAAAACAGCAACAAAAACTGTTTGTCCTTCTATTGGAGATCTGAGATCAATTTGTGTTTAAAAAATGTTCTTAGTCTTAAATTAACCCGAATTTTGCCCAAAAGACCGTAAAATACCCGTGACAGCCCCTTAAACGAAATGGTGTTTTTAATGCAGTATATATTTCTTTCAGAAGTTATTACACGAAAACGCAGAGAGGTCTCAGGTAAAAGGCGCCTCTTGGTTCTTTATTTTAAGTATTTTATTTCTTTATTTTAAGTACAATTAATTTTGAATGAAAAAGCTGCGATTAGCCAGGTACCGGTGTCGTTTTTCCTTCTCAGCTTTCTACTCCCTTACCTTTTATTCAAACTAGGTTTTAAATCCGCCCACCACCCCACCCCCTCCCCCAAAAAACTGATAATCAATCAATAAGTAACGGTAAAAGGACTGACTGGAGTCCAATTTGGTCTGTAGTCATACGAGTGATAACAAAATTTGTTTATCACTAGTATGATTACAGACCGAATTGGACGACACACGCACTTATTACCTATTAATCATAAAAATTACAGTTTCCGAGAAAAGAAGAAGAGCCAAGTTATAAAAGGAAGGGACATTTTGCATTAAAAGACTAACAAAGGAAGCGTAATGTTTAATGTCGCTCTGAAATTGACTACAATCAAAATGCGAGGTGATTGAAACCAAGGTTGTGATTGGTTGATTTAACTACAACTTTGAATGTGATTGGTTGATTTAAAGGCCCATTCTCACCATTGATCCGACGCGGTCGTTTGTTTTTGTTTTGAAATCGCGCAATTGTTAAATGATGCTTCTGATTGGTCAATTACTTTTATCGCGCCTTTGATCTGGTTCATCACGCCTGTCCTTTTGCTTTATATTGTGTTTAAAATACAGTTGACCATGCGGATAGACAAAAAGAGCAAAAGTGTGAACTCCGCATTAAAACACAGGAGGAAAGAAAAGCGGTGTAGTCCTCATCGATCACGGCAGAGATCTCGGCGAGAAAGGGCAATTAATTATCACGCAGTTTAGGCAAGCTGCGAACTGGTCGAACGTAAAGCTAGATTGTCCGATGGGGCATAAAAATTAAATAGCAGTCGATAACGAGACTTAGCGACTAGTCAAATTAAAAACACTGACGAGCTGACCATAGCTGTAGAACCCATTACACAAACTAACCTTGAGGTAAAAGATCAAACATGTTTGAAAACAGTTATCCAGACACGTATAATTTTTAATACTCGCCATCAAATCAGTTTTCAAATTGCAGTAAGTCGGCTCCAAGCTCAGGAAATTCTTGAGAGCCCCGAGGTAAAAATGACCAAACTTGAACAACGAGTCTCTGTAAATCCTCCGCCTTGAATTGAACCTCATGACTTTGCCGCTAGGATAAAACAACTCTGCGAAGTTACCGCCACCGACTACTGGCACACTGACTCTTTTGACTTTTTAAAATTAACATACATACAAATTGTTCCCAAAATAATACAAGGAAAATGAAGAAAAATAAACAGAGAGCATACTTACGGTCATAAGTTTGGAGATTTGTCCACGATGCGATAAAACAAGAGCGATGAAACAAGTGCTTCGAAGTATGAGTAATTTCGCGTTACACGAAATTCCAGAATTAACGGTCGCGGCGCGCGATGCATCAAGAGTGATAATGGGTCTTAAAAATACTACTTTGAATGTGATTGGCTTATTGAACTGTCCGATAACAAACTGTCCAATAACAATTAACTGTCCAATAACAACTTGGCAAGTGAATTAGTAGAAAACAGGAGTTAATGAAAACAAAGTAACATGATTATATTGCAATTAAAACTAAATTTTATTACTTGAGTGAAAGTATTTCAATATATTTCATGAAGTGATTGTATGACTTCCATGGTTGCAAACAACAAGTTCTTGCAACCGCTATCCAATCTAAGAGTCTTTTATTCACTCGAGCCCTTAAAGCAAGAAATTACCACCGCGTGTTCCTTGCTTCCTGTAAAAGAGGATTTAATAACATCTACGACAGTGATGAATACAAGAATCGCAGAAAACTCAATTCAAAAATTTATTAGCGAAATAGAAAAACTGAAGATGAGATGCAGATAGTTTTCCGCCCCCTGATTACTTTCCGTGCAAACGACATCCAATACAATTAAACTGAAACTGAAACTGAAATATTGTTAGATCCAAAACCGGTGTGCATTTGAACGAGCGTTACTAAACGCCGGAACGGAATGGAATGAGGCGGAATAATGCGGAACGAACCGGAATGATACCGGAATGAACCGGGGCGGGACTGGAATGAACCGGAACAGGACCGAAATGAACTGGAATGGTACCGAAATGAGGCGGAATGAACCAGAATGAGCTGGAATGAACCGTAATGGCACCGGAATGAACCGAAATGAACCGGAATGGCACCAGAATTAACCAGAATAGGAAATACATCTTTCAAAAATAACAGACCTCCATTTAAATTTGTAATTTTTTGAGTGACCTTTTTTCACGGTATATTCCGCTCGTGATCCAATCAGAAGACGATTTCAAGGACGGTTTTGTCAGCGGAATAGTCCAGCTTCTCAACGAATCAGAAGGTTACTCAGGAACATGATATCTGTAACCATCGGAACATTCCGTATTTCAGGCAATCAGGAAAGCTCTATTTTTTTTTAATAAACCATCCAGATTTGCGAAAGTTATAGCTATTGTGTCACGATATCGGTCCTTAGACGTTGACATTGTGGTTAAAAAAATGGAATGTGGTTAAGAATTGTTTGTACTCTTATCTACAATGATATTCGTCATCACAGAGTTTCAAATGTTCTGGACTCACAAGGAGAAGCTGAGTGAGTCAACAAAACGTTTCACATCCACATTTTCACATTCGATTTGTTAACTTTCTGTTATTTGTTCATGGGTATTTCGGGTTTATTTTGGTCAATTCAGGTACCTTCCAGTACCGTTCCAGTTCATTCCGGTTCATTCGGCTCATTCCAGCTCATTCCGTGTGATTCCAGTTCATTCCGGCTTATTCCAGTGCCATTCCGGTCCCGTTCCGGTTCATTCCGGTACCGTTCCGGTCCATTCCAGTCCCGTTCTGGTCCATTCCTGTTCATTCCGGTATAATTCCAGTTCGTTCCGTGTCATTCCGCTTTATTCCTCCTTATTCTGCCTCCTTCCATTCCGTTCCGGCGTTTAGTAGTGCCCGCATTTGAACATCGTGATGGGTTTGTAGCGAATTCTTGACAGTTGTTGGACGTTGTTTTTCCAAATGTCAACAACTCCCAACATCTTCCAACAAGGTATTCAAACGCACCCAGCGTGTTGGACCCAAAAATATTGGGAGTGTTTGCGATGGGCCTTAAATGTAACTCATCTGTTTCCTGTCTGTTCGTTTAATTACTAAGTACCAAAATATTATTTTCTTTTACCGCAGTTACATTCTTAAACATGGTCGTTAAAAGCGAAGGATACGACGACCCTCGTAAGACAGCAGGCACTAGTGGTATTGCTTACATTAAGTTGAACGGCGTAGAACATTCGCCTCAAAACAGGGGACATAATATCGTTGTTGTGGAAGGCGCAACAGGTAGCTAATACTTAAGAATACAATCTTTTTTTTCTTTGATCCATAGGACATCACTCTGGCAATTTAAGATCAATAGGCGTTTTCCCAATTACCTTTGGCCTCTTTTTCAAAGCGATGCCCGGTACACAACAATTCGTATGAAAATGAGTTTAATTTGCATGTGACTGAACACTAATTTTCATATGAAAAGGTGAGCACCAGAACTCGCTTTTGAAAAAGAGGCCAAAGGTAATTCGGAAATGGCCTATTGTGCTTACTTTACATGAACGGTTTCAGTGATACGGTATGCTTAGCGGCTAAGGAATAAGAAGCCAATTTACTAGCCACTGATTCCAAACAACTTAGCTAGTGGGTCTTTCGTTATTCTATCACTCTTGAACAGCCAAACATTCGCAAGTGTGTTCAAAGCTTTTGCTAAAACATACACACAGAAGTATTTTGTTTAGACTCTTCTTTTAATAATATACTTGGTTTAAAAATTTCTCTCGTTGTTTGGTTGGGTATAAAACTCTGACAAAGTTCATCAGATTTCACTCCTTTTGGTCTTTGCGCCCTAACTAATGAGAGTGGGATATTTTGCGGACCTCTCAACGACGTGTAAACGGAATAAAAACATTGTACAAAAACAGTAATTTTTGTCATCTACCAGGGACCTACATTGAAAGCAACTCTTTCGATACCCACAACGACAGCACTGCTGGGGACATGATGAGAGATTACCTTAATTCCATAACTGGAGAGTAAGTTTAAATTCTATTTACTTCTACCGTCCCGCGCTTGTTATAATTTGCACGTAGAAAGAAAGCTGACAACAATCGTTCTCTTTAATATCAAAAGCTTGGAAATTCTGCTCGTAATTTCAGTTCAAGGATTTTTGTCATGGGAAGTCTTCCGTTATCCTTATAATTTCAAAGACTTGATTGTCGTACCGGTCCGCAGTCAAATTAAAGTAATTCTCACGAACAATCAGTGGTGTAATTTAAAGGTGGCTGAAACAGTTTTCAGTTGTTGAAACCCTTGATAACGAAAATTTCAAGAATAAAAACTGAATCATTGTTTTCGGGGTTGCCAATTCAGATTGATCAGTTTGAAAGGTGGAAGAAAGCTTAAATCGTTCGATTAACTGAACACATGTTTGCCACTTCAAAAAGTAAAAAAAAAAAAAAAAACTTCCGAAAGTTAAATCAAATAGGAAAGTAGTCATTCATTAGTCAGGATTCTAAAAAGCACTTATGAATAACTTCGTTTCGTCAAAACTTAATCAAAATTTTCCAAATGTGGAGATGAAAAATTTGCTTTTCTTACTTTAGCAAGATTGTGTTGATTGCCACTCAAGAAACTGCCTCCAATCATTCGCAATCAGCGACTGAAGCTCTCAAGAAACTGGGTGCAACTGAGCCAATCTTGAGCAAATATCGAGGTTCGTTTGCTTTTATTGGATACGCTGGAGAAAACAAGCCATCGTGGATTTCACAAGAACAAGAAAAGAATTCCGAGGGTCCCAGCATTATTAAGTTGAAGATTCCATTACAGCAGGGGCCTCCCGGTGAGAAAAAATTGTTGCAAACAAATGTTTCTGTATTAACAAAAACTCTTCGTGCTATTCTTCCGCAATAGGAGTTCAAATGAATGTTTCACTTTTGAGTGAGGGATGTGAGGATCCCGGTATATCGGGCTGCGGAGTGGGCTCCATAAAGGTTAACGAAATACAATATTCGCTCTACTCAAGAGGGTTTAACGTGGCCTGCTTCTCCAAAGAAGGTATATGTAGTTCAATTGTTGCAGACCTTCTGTCGTTTAAATGACGCGACATCCAACAAGGAACCAGGAAAGCATATTTTCCTTACCGACTATATTACGTCTGTCCGATCTTTCCTTCGTTCTCTTTTTGGTTCGTCTAATCGTTCATTTATCTACTCATTCTTGGCATTTTTTCTCTTCTGAGTCGTTATCATTAGTATGTTCTTTTGTCATTTCGTTCTATCCATCCATTCATCCGTCCATTTCTATACTAAATATTCAATTTATCAATCAGCTATCCTAAGAATTAAGTTGTATTGTACTACTGGATATAATTGTAGTGTGCTTTTAATGGTTCACGGCTTTTGTGAAACAAGGGAGGTGAACAAAAAAGGCAGTGGCTGTAACGTTTTTAACAAAATTACAGTGGTGAAAATAAGTTTTCTATCGATCTATCCTTCGATCTATCCATCCATCCATCCATTCGTCCGTCCATCCATCCATCCGTCCCTCCACCATTGTGTCCGTAATCCGTCAATCCATCATTCAGACAGCCAATCAGTGGGGTTCGTCAATCGCGGTAATGCATTCCGACCTCACGTCCTCCCATAGAAGTCAAAGGGTTTGAAAATCAATCAGTTCAACTAATTAATCAATCGGTTGACCATTGGTGCAAATATTTAACAATTTTAATTGCATACTATTCCTTAGGTTTATTCCTGCATACCAGAGGATTTGACACCCATGGATTCTCGAATGCCGGTACAAGTGCAGCAAACTACCTGAATGAGTTGCCGGAAGAGTAAGACTTTTTAATCCTATATGTACACTACTTTAAGTTGAGCGGTTAAGTTAAGTAGCACTGATGATGCTGTCCAGGTTACATGGTTTCATGTTGTGGCATTAAAACAATTTTTTAAGTTTTTCTTTTAAAAGTGTGACACAATACATAAAGTGACTATACAAGCCGTTCCTTGGTCTTCTGGCTGATTTCTATCACCACGATGAATGGCGACCAAAGCGTTCCCGTTGTAATGTTAAGGAATGCATACGTACAAAATGCGGCGCAACTTATAACATGAAATCTTAAGAGAAAAACAGGCTTCAGGGCGAACAGATTTAGCATCAAGAAAATTAAGTCTGATTATTGAGTGAGGTTATCCCTCTTTGGTTCGGAGAACAGAATTAGTTTAATTCCCACACCTGGATGATAATTTTACCTCAATCTCTTACCCCCTTCCCTCATAACGAACACAAGATCTGCTCCAGTTCCAAATACATTGAAATCAATATTATGAAAGGTGTTCGTCATCGTGGTTTCAAATGATAGCTGATCTTTTGTCTCACGATTGAGTCACAAAGATGTGGATCAGACGTTTCGACCGCTATACTGCCGGTCTTCATCAGGCGATGGTGTCGACTGGCTGCGTGTGAGTATAAGAAGCACCGTGGCTGGTGGTGATTGGTGCGTTTCGATCCTCGCTTAGGCTGTTGTTGACTGGAGGATTTCGATCCTTGTCGTTCAGACTAGAAATTGTTCCCTCAGCGGCCCGCTTTGGTACTGATCGGCTGTTGTGTTGTTTGATCGTGGGCATCCACGCTTCAGGAATTTCAATTCCACTGTCCCTGTTGATGTTGTTAGGGTGAAGTCTTATGTGAATAGCCTCTTTAACCCTACGGGTGTACCAATGTGGTCTCGGTCAATACATTTAACTTCGTCCCGGAGCGGATAATGTCCGGTCGCGTTGCTATGTTCTGAAACGGCGGAGGATTGGGTTCGAGCAAGCCGTATGTCTCTATCGTGTTCCTTAGTCCGTTCATGCATAGATCTTCCCGTCTCTCCAATATAAACCTTACCACATTTGTAGGGAATCTTGTAGACTACTCCGTCTCGTTTTTCTGGATCGACAATGTCCTTAGGTCGCACTAGGTGTGATCTAAGAGTTGGACTCAATCGTGAGACAAAAGATTAACTCAGCTACCACATTGAAATCAGTTATTGACTTATTACTTCTCGGCTGTCAAACATGGAAAAGGGAGGAAGAATGTGTAGTTAAGAATAGAAAGCTCTTTAAAGAACTCTCGATCATTATGATATCATCTTTCGGTGTAAGTAAATAGTTAAGTTCAGGTGTAGTGAAAAGGTTGATACACGTATGCCGTATTGTTGCGGCGCATGGTATAGTAGGAATGTGTTGTTCATTCTTGCAACCATTCCCATACGCCTGGTTGGTATAGGATGTAGTGACTGCATTTTATAAACTGGCTAGTTCGTCATACAACGTATCAAGAAATGGCCCATTAGTGGGTCAACTTCGTATTCACAACTCTAAACAAAAGGCTTTTGTTGTTTGTTCCGCTGAGAGAATTGTGTCGACATGTCAAATTAGCTGCACTAGGGGAGACGGAATTCCACGCTTTTCTTGATACGAGCTCAAATCTCACATTCACGACATTAATTCGATCTGAAAGCGCGCATACGCACTCATACAGATGTCCCTTGTCTTTTATTTTCACACTAACCAACCAACTAAAGTCTTTCTGCCGGTTGATTTGTTGTGCTAATGAAGCTTATTACTGCTATCAAATGTCCTTAGCACTCAAGTGCCACCCAAGCCTAAGCGTGTGCATGGTTTCGGTCTTGTCTCGAATAATGGAACGAAAATAGTTCAAGATCGAAGTAATTATGTAAACAAATATCAATAAGAATTTTATTTTACTATACAGTACGATTGTCCTAGTCGCTGTTCAAGACGAGGCGTCAGTGCATGGGGGACCGGTTGTTGATAACCTAATTGGAAGACTGGGCGCATCAGCTCCAATAGACCTGCAGTACCGAAGTTCGTTCGCCCTGGCAGGGTATACGGGTTCAAACAAGCCTTCGTGGATAAGCCAAGCACAGGCTTTAAGAGGGCAGGGTCCGAGTATAGTAACGACAACAATTGAGCCAAGTAAGCTGGTTTTTTTTATCTAGGTGATTAACTTTTCTTTCGAAACCTTGTTACCAATTGTATTTTTGCTTTCGGCTTTAACATGGCTGTCTTGAAGTTAAGAATATCATTTAAAGAAGGACAAAATTGTTTGATCTTTCTTGTTTAGCTCTTCATGTTAACGTTTGTAGTGGTACAGGAGAATATGTTAAGCAATATTGACAAACGTGCACTCTGCACACCATATTTCATTCATTTCAAGTTCAGATTTGGCGGTTAGTTATTAATGTGACCTTCAAAGACGGAACTGTTGGTAACAAGGCAGTCAATTTGTTCCATTAGCAAGCGTATGGGAAACTGGAATAAATTAAGGAGACAAGTTCCCTCGGAACCTACAGGCAGCCGTCAGCTGGCCCCAGCTCCTTTTTTTCTAGTTTCAGCCCAGGAATTGCTTGAGTTTCATCTCGACTGCATGAAAACTTGTAAAATGGTCCCGTGCACATTGAGTATAGACAATTGGGACCGCTTATGATAATCGTTAAAATTTTATTTGCAGTTGTCGAGGAGGATGAATGTGGTTAAGCCGACACTTTATCGGCCAAGAAAACAGGTAATTAAAAACATAGTAGTAGTCAGTTGATACCTAAATTCCTAGGCCTTCCTTCAATTAACAAAAGACTGGATGGCTGATAATTTGTAGTTCATACACATTGAATGCTAACTTAGGGAAATGCTTTTTACGAGGCATTTATTACCGAGGCCATGAAATTCCTCACGTTGACCCACTGTAGCCTCATCTTTACCTTATTTTAATATGTTCGTATTACAATTCATCTTGGGCCAGTTGTTCAAAGAGCGGAGAACGTTATCCGGCGGACAAGTTGGTATCCCGTGGATAAACGTAGATTAGTTGCAGCACATATTATTCTCTCGATAGCGACTTACTTGCTGGATAAAGCTATGAGCTGAAAGAACGACTTGGGCCTGGTTTGTGATCTTTAATTTCTGTAAAGCATGCATTGACGTAAACTCGTCTCTGAAAACAGGAGAATCTGTGATTTTGTAATAACCTTAATAATTTATGAAATAGTATGTTTCAGTATTTTCTTAATAACTTTCCTTTTGTTTTAGGTTCAGAATGTTTTTAGCCTGTATGGAAAGGATAGGCTGCATAAAGGATAAAATAACATATTTAACAAAGCTTTTTTTTTTTAGGAATAGAATGTACGCAGAATTGAGAGCTAAACTGAATAAAGCTACTGAAGCAATGACTGATCTCTGCATCGTGCTTAGCCTTGAGGGCCTAAACTAATTTACGAAGACAACAAAACCTTAAGGGCCATTGTCGTGGCAATTCTTGTTAAACGTTTGTTCAAATTGTGAGTACCGTAAAAGCTGTATTAAGCCCCCGCCTCTATTAATCCCCCCTCTCTAATAAGTCCCCCGTTTGGAAGTCGGTTTTTGCAATAAGAATCCCCTCTCTAATAAGCCCCGCCTTCATCCCCCCACTAGTAGTCCACTTTATGAGACACAGTTGGTTTGTTTTTGAACAAATATACACTCAAATCGTAACACTGTTTGCTGTTCTGTATTAAATAATAAAGTTTCACTGTAGTTGTTTGAGTTTTGTGCAAAAACTATTTTCAGACGAAACCGAAGGGTTTAAGGTTTGAAATAAGTCCCCTCCTCTCTATTAACCCCCCCTCTCTAACAAGTCCCTGCTCCTTTTGCAAAGATGAGCCAGAAAAACTTAGTCAAAGGCACCTCTTTTGGTCCCGTCCCAGAGTGACCGCTTTTTGGACCCTCTTAATACAATGCTTATTATTATCCCAGAAAACTACCAAATTAATATCCTTATTGCATTCGGACTGATACCTGCAGATTCCTTAAAAAATCATCGCCAAATGAATTTTTGTCTCCTTGTAGCTAATGTAGAAGGCTTTGTCAGATACCTTCCATTTTATTTGCCATTAACCACATAAAAATACAAAACACTAGAAATTTAAAAATACGAAACACAAGAAATTTATAATAACTTAAACTAACACGAAAGACTACAAATGTTTAAGGTGGTAATGACAAGAAAGCCTATATAGAAGCCGGGGGCTTATGAACTATAGCCTTCCTGACAATATAGGGTACATCGGGGTCAGCATGAAATATGAAATGTATTATTCTAAAAATAAAAGAAAAGAAAAGAAAAGAAGAAGTATGTAGCTCAATAATGAGTATATTTGCCTAAGAAAGAAGGAATTTTTTGTCTTTCCCAAACAAGCGGATGCTTTCACTGTTTTGAACTTCATGACTTAACGAGTTGAAAAACTTAGGTCCTTGAAACCGAATTGAAAAGTTTCGAATATTAGTTCTGAAGGGAGGTATGTAAAAAAGGTTGCAATTTCTAGTATAATGAGAATGTAAATGGCTTGCGAGAGTAAACATATCACGAAAATAATTAGGAAGTAAACCTCTTTTCAATAGAAACATGAATTTACCTATCTGGTATAAATAAATGTCGGAAAATTTCAAAATCTCCTTTTCTTTGAAAGAACATCAGTGTGGGAGCCTAAAGTCGATCTACCTAGCTGAACAAAAGGCCGCGGGCACCCTACTAACAAAGTGGGAATTACTGAAAACTTTAATTTAGTAAAGCCAAATATTTGGTTTGTTTGTTTGTTTCGATTAGTCCCCGGACCGAACAAACCTCCACTGCCTTATCACAACAGCTTTGCAACCGACTGCCATAAAAGTTCAATGTTAAAAATTTCATATTGAGTATTAAAAGTAATGTACACTGTTTACTGTAAATATGTAGTGTTATTTGTAAGTAAGATGTCTGTAAGTTTTTTTCTATTTATGTATGTGTGTTTCTGAATATTTAATAATAATAAAAAAAAAAAAAAAAAAAAAAAACAAAAAAAAAAAAAAACAAACAAGCCCCTGAAATTAAAAAAACCTCCCGGGGGCTTAATAGAGCTTTTAACGTAACTATCTTTTTTTATTACACTAACGGCCTCCGTAACACAAAAGTTAGCCTAACTTTTTCAACTTCAAATCTATTTCCTCCTCGTCATCCGTGGCCATAGAGAACCAAAAAGACCTTGTGACGTGAAACCAGCGGTTTCCTTGGCACACACCACAAAAGGAGGGAAAAACAAAGCGTAACATACAAACCCCTGCCCACAGTCCCATAACACACCATGAATTTAAAACAACTAATACTTATTTTAAAACGTAAAAAAATATAAAAAATTTTTCCTGTACTCAGAGCACAATTAAAAGACTTAAAAAAGTGGAATATTTCGTTCGGATCAACCGAACTTCGTCAGCCACAATGTAAATTTGAAAGTTAAGAAGGGTTATATAATGGACCCGAGGGAGCTAAGATAGTGTCATAGATTCTGGCTAATTCAAACCCATTGTCTCTGTTCAAGGAGGGCTTACGTAATTTTATCTCAATTGCCTCCCTTATGCGGCGTTTGAAAGTGTTACTTTCCGTGGCAAGAACTCTTGTTTTACTGGAATCCACCGAATGACCTGTGAGGTGGCAATGTTCACGAACAGCTGACGAGTTTGTAGAAAGATGTTCCTTTACTCGAGTTTCCAATAAACGAGACGTTTCGCCCACATAGTCTTTGTCACATTGTTCGCAATGGATATGATAGACTGTTCCACACTTTCTAAGATTTTCCGTTTTGTCCTTAACCCGAACTAGTTGTGATCTTAAGGAATTGAAAGGCTTGTGTACAAGTGTTATCTCGTTTGATTTGAATGCTCTTTGGAGGCGTTCCGAAATGCCCTTGATGTATGGCATTGAAGCATAAATTCTCTTCTCATTAACAGATTCTTCGGGATCTCTCGAGGCCGATCCAGTGCTCGGTATTGTTAGCATCCAATCAGGATAATTATTGGCTTTCAAGGCTTCCTTAACGTGTTGAATTTCCTTAACTTTGTCGACTTCTTCGGACACCAAGGTGTGAGCTCTGAGTATTAAAGTGTTAACTACAGCTCTTTTATGTTGTAAGTGGTGGTTGGAATGAAAATTCAGATATTGATCGGTGTGAGTCGGTTTCCGGTATACAGTGACCTTCGTTGAGCCATCCTCGTTCACGTGAAGGCAGGTGTCAAGAAACGGGATTTTGCCATTCTTGTCTTCCTCTGAAGTGAACTGGATGTGTGGATTGATGGAATTAAGATGATCGGAAAAAGAGCTCACTGCGTATTCATGAATTTTGGTCATCGTGTCGTCAACATATCGATACCACATAGCTGGCGGGGTAGGTGCGGTGTCCAATGCTCTGCTCTCAAAGTGTTCCATATAAAGATTGGCGACTATGGGTGAAATTGGGGAACCCATCGCGGCTCCTTGTTTTTGCTTGTAGAATTGATTCTGGAAAGTGAAGTAGGTACTAGAGAGGCACATCTCAAGTAGGGTGGATAATTGTGGTATATCCAGAGAACATCGATCCGGTAAAGTTGGGTCACCTTCCAGTTTCGATCTAACAATTGGGATAGCTTCATTGATCGGGATACTAGTAAACAGCGCCGAAACATCGTATGACACGAGTTTCTGTCCCGGAGGTACTTCAAGATCTGCGATTTTGTTGATGAAATGCTCACTATTGATGATATGGTGATCATTGAGACCTACAAGGGGTCTTAGTATCTTAGCAAGGAACTTGGCAGTGTTGTACATCACACTGCCAATGCTTGAGACAATTGGTCGTAGCGGAGCATCTTTTTTATGGATCTTGGGAAGACCGTAGAATTTAGGAATGTTCTCTGCTGTAGGGTACAGTTGGTTGTAAAGGGGGTCAGAAATTCTGCCTTCCCTTCGCCAATTCTTCAAAATTTGAATGAGTTTATTCTTGATGGATCTAGTGGGATCGGATGTCAACTTCTCATAGGTGTTGGTGTCGTCAAGTAGGTTCATGACTTTACTTTGGTAATCTTGTTTGTTGAGGACGACCGTAGTGCGACCTTTATCAGCTGGTAAGATGACGACAGAGTCATCCCTCGCTAGGGACTTGATAGCTTCTCTTTCTGCTTTGCTAATATTTGCTCTTGGAGGTTTGCTCTTGCTTACGATCTTAACTATTTCACTTCTCAGGCTTTCAGCTTGGCTCTTGTCCTTCAACTGGTTACAAGCATGCTCTGTTGCCACAATAATATCTGCCACTGGAATCTTTGACGGAGTGACGCTGAAATTCAAACCTTTCATCAAAACTGATAGTTCACTTTGGTTTAATGAACGGCTTGAGAGATTCATCACCCACTTTTCTTGTTTAATCCTTGTGTCCTCACTGTTTGTAGCAAAATATTTAGTTTTCTGCGAGCTTCGAAGGCGATCGAACTTTTGTCTTTGGCGATTCTTTGAATTCTCAAAGAGGGTCGAGTGGGTCTTGGCAAAGAAAGTAAGAATACGGTTGTTCATATCTTGGGACACCTTGGATTGAAGACTCGATTTCAACCCGTTTAAATTCTCCTCGCATTTTCTGACTGTAAAATCACATTGTCGAATCCGTTCTTGAAGAAGTTTCTTCTCGGCGGTCCGGATAATCTTCATGGTCTTGACCCCTTTCATACAGGTTCGTAATTTCAGGCTGTTTGGAATAACGTTGTCGATTCTGCAGCGGATGTTGAAATGTTTGTGATTCTGCCATCGGGCAAGTTTACCAAGCGTTTTCTCTCCCTTCCTAACAATCTTAAGAACTTCACGTCCATGTTGCCGTGAAATAGAATCAAAAATATTGTAGGTCTCAATGATCACCATATCATCAATAGTGAGCATTTCATCAACAAAATCGCAGATCTTGAAGTACCCCCGGGACAGAAACTCGTGTCATACGATGTTTCGGCGCTGTTTACTAGTATCCCGATCAATGAAGCTATCCCAAATGTTAGATCGAAACTGGAAGGTGACCCAACTTTACCGGATCGATGTTCTCTGGATATACCACAATTATCCACCCTACTTGAGATGTGCCTCTCTAGTACCTACTTCACTTTCCAGAATCAATTCTACAAGCAAAAACAAGGAGCCGCGATGGGTTCCCCAATTTCACCCATAGTCGCCAATCTTTATATGGAACACTTTGAGAGCAGAGCATTGGACACCGCACCTACCCCGCCAGCTATGTGGTATCGATATGTTGACGACACGATGACCAAAATTCATGAATACGCAGTGAGCTCTTTTTCCGATCATCTTAATTCCATCAATCCACACATCCAGTTCACTTCAGAGGAAGACAAGAATGGCAAAATCCCGTTTCTTGACACCTGCCTTCACGTGAACGAGGATGGCTCAACGAAGGTCACTGTATACCGGAAACCGACTCACACCGATCAATATCTGAATTTTCATTCCAACCACCACTTACAACATAAAAGAGCTGTAGTTAACACTTTAATACTCAGAGCTCACACCTTGGTGTCCGAAGAAGTCGACAAAGTTAAGGAAATTCAACACGTTAAGGAAGCCTTGAAAGCCAATAATTATCCTGATTGGATGCTAACAATACCGAGCACTGGATCGGCCTCGAGAGATCCCGAAGAATCTGTTAATGAGAAGAGAATTTATGCTTCAATGCCATACATCAAGGGCATTTCGGAACGCCTCCAAAGAGCATTCAAATCAAACGAGATAACACTTGTACACAAGCCTTTCAATTCCTTAAGATCACAACTAGTTCGGGTTAAGGACAAAACGGAAAATCTTAGAAAGTGTGGAACAGTCTATCATATCCATTGCGAACAATGTGACAAAGACTATGTGGGCGAAACGTCTCGTTTATTGGAAACTCGAGTAAAGGAACATCTTTCTACAAACTCGTCAGCTGTTCGTGAACATTGCCACCTCACAGGTCATTCGGTGGATTCCAGTAAAACAAGAGTTCTTGCCACGGAAAGTAACACTTTCAAACGCCGCATAAGGGAGGCAATTGAGATAAAATTACGTAAGCCCTCCTTGAACAGAGACAATGTGTTTGAATTAGCCAGAATCTATGACACTATCTTAGCTCCCTCGGGTCCATTATATAACCCTTCTTAACTTTCAAATTTACATTGTGGCTGACGAAGTTCGGTTGATCCTAATGGAATATTCCACTTTTTTAAGTCTTTTAATTGTGCTCTGAGTACAGGAAAAAATTTTTATATTTTTTACGTTTTAAAATCATGATTCCAGAGCAGGAAAACAATATTTTTGATTCAACTAATATTTAATTGATTTCAGGAAGTAAACACACAATATTAATACTAATTCAATCACCACCAGCCACGGTGCTTCTTATACTCACACGCAGCCAGTCGACACCAATTCGCCTGATGAAGACCAGCAGTATAGCGGTCGAAACGTCGCGATCCACATCTTTGTGACTCAATCGTGAGACAAAAGATTAACTCAGCTATCAAACCTTTTCCTTCTTCTCCTCTGGCGACTTCCTTTTCTTTCTCTTTGCTCTCGTCTTGTTTGACTCCTTCACTCGTCCCCAACTTCTCTGCACTCGCGTTCAACTTCTCTGCACTCGTGTTCAACTTCTCAGCATTCGCGTTCAACTCTCAGCACTCGCGTTCAACTTCTGTGCACTTGTCTTCAACCTCTCTGCACTAACCGCCACCAACAAAAAGGGTTTTGTCCGGAAAAAACACGGCTGCCTCCTGCCAGTGACTCTTGACAGTGACTTATGCGACTTCGCCTTCCTCCTTGCAGTACTAACTTTGACTTTTTCCTTGCTTCTCAGACCTTTTGTCCTTCCAACTACCACTAACCATGTTTTGCAGCTTACATTTATACGTTTATGCAAATTATTTGTGCAACTAACACCTAACCTACAATCATACTGTCAAAACTGACGATTCCTTACATAGCACTTACATATATCAACATTTAAGAACAACCTTCTTACATAACGTTCTGATTACGTAACGCCTAAAACTACACGGCACACTACAACAATAAGCTAAAACCAAATAATCAACACCAAACTATAATGCAGCACTGGAAAATTAAGGAAATAACTAAATAGAAGCCAAAAAGCAAAAACAAATCATCACAGACCTTCGTTGAACGTATTAAATAATACGTGCATTTCATTGTTGTGATAACATGTTTAGGTTTTTCCAAATTACGAGACAGTGCTCCTTAATTAAATAGGGGAAGGGCTGCTACCTCAACTTCTTATTTGGCTCTGTTTATTTATTTATTTATTTTTATTTTTTTTATTTAATTATAAGCGATATTTAAACAGGCTAGTCCAATTCAGCTACGGCTGGTTTAAATGGAGGCCTGTGTTTAAATAATTATGTTATTAGTACTTAAACAAAAATTACATGTGACTAAGTGTGTAGCAATTAATCAGACTCGTACCCAGTCGCTATTTACGTGTTTTATGGGGAGAGAAGATTGGACACGAGGATGGATTGAGGCGCGCGGGGTGTCGTGGGAAGAGGCGAAGGAAAAATAGCGACTGGCAGATTTCGATTGATAGATCCGTGAAATCGTGCGTGGAACCGTGCAGAGCTCTTTTTCAAGAAAACAGTGTTATTGTAGACATTTCTTGTCGTCAAAATTTACTGCGAGTTCTAGTTTAGTTATTTAACGAAGTCCAAAGAATGTTTTCCGTTTTGTTGGGTGTTGATGTCGTGCTGCCGTAATGGCTTCTTCGCGGAAGACGATGTGGGCGATTTTGGACAGTTCTTTCAGTGAATTCTGGATCGAAGATTAAACCTTTGTCTACCGGCCATTTAAATTTCGATGTAATTTCATCGATGACTCAATAAAATCATTAAAAAATTGCGTTACTTCCGATTCCCCCCACATTTGGCCCACAGGAAGTTAATAGATTTAGCCAATTACATGCCTAGTTCCAGGCCCCGGGGAGTTTTGAGCTTCACGCAACGATTTTTTTGAAAATTCCCGATCAATGGCGGACGAAGCGAGTGAATTTTATGGCTCGTTTGGCGAAGAATGAAAGCTTGTATCGACGAATTTCAACCAAAACCAAGTCAAGCAAGTTATTTGGAAGGATTCTGGAGGATAACAAGCAAAATAAACGCGAAAATCGAGGTAAGAATAGAGTAAAACTCTTTCCGTGCCGATCGCCGATTCGGCTAAGTCTACAGCACATGTTGTTGAAATGCAATGATTTGCTTCCCGTTTGGCCTTCGCATAGCTATTTGCCTTCCAGTCCTTGCTTATTTTGATGATTTATATCAGAGAACTCATGTTTGCTTGTCTTTAACTCATATTTCGATGGAAAACCTAAAAAACAAAGCGTCTTTGGAAAGTAAACACTGACCACGAGGTGACGCCGAAGTGTAGAATTTCATTATGCTAATTAGGCTAATCCGATTAGCATAATCTGATAAGCGCTACTGAAAATTTTTTTATAAAATTCCAAGTCGCGTTATATTATCCAACGATTCTCGGACTATTTTGCTTAGATATTGAAGAAAAAAAATTGTTTCTACCATATTACTCAAAATAGACCACATTCCTGGCAAAATGCAGCTCTTAAAAATTTTTTAGAATAATTATGCAGAAATTTTTTATTGTTAATTTTTTCTGCAGAATATTATAGGTTTCTTGGGACCGAAATATTTTTTTTTCTGAAAGTTTAATTTTTGCCCTTTCCAATGAGGTATAGCTTTATATGGAACTGTAAATAACACCAGAGATATAATTTTTTAAAGTTGCATGGTAAAAAATACTGAATCTGAAGAGGTAGACACAGCCAAGAGGTATCACAGCCATATCTTGATCTTTTATACAGATATCTTAGATATGGCATACGTTCGACTTCTTCTGTTGTTGGTGGAATGCAACAAAGCTTGAGAGTCATAAGCTCAAGCTTAAATATTTATCGAATTCAATGATGAATATTAATAATCGTGCCATCAGTTGTATAACGTTTTCCTTTTTAAGACGACCGAGATAAGGAAACGGATATGGCTCCCCGCCCTACGGAGGAAGCGAAAGTCACGTTTTCTACGCAGCGCAAACACGCCATATCAACAGGTTACATAGGATAAACAAGGTATCTTATAAATCATAGTTTATTTAAGAAAGAAATTATTTTTTGGGAGGGTTAATTTCTTGTATTTGATATCCTTTGTGTTCAGTCCATTAACACCATTAGAGAGTCATACTCTGAAACCTTTGGGGTGTTTTTTTAAGAAGTCCAGCAGCAGCTGGTATTGGGATTTACAATTATTTTAAGTGCTAAACCCATATTAAAAACACACTGTTATTGCAGACCACAAAACTACCTAGTCTGTTCTCAACCCAGGACATACCACTGTCTCTATGCAGCTCTTTGCTGAAGCGGTTGACATTAAATGTTCAGTCCATTGACAGCACTAGAGAGTCATACTCTGAAACCTTTGGGGTGTTTACCGGTAAGAAGCACACAGAACAAGATTCACTGCCCGACCAAGTGCTGGTAATGTGGTTTTGTTTAAACGAAGATTTTTTTCACACACCTGCACCTGGCTAGCTGTTCAAGTCCAAAGATCTACACTACTGAAGGAATTTGTCAAAAAATGTTTCAAACATGTTTATCAATGTGTATCAAAAGGTGAAAGACAACTTCAACAAGAAATTGTATGACAATTTTCCAGAATGGTGGCACATGATGGTAGAGCAATGTGCTAATGACAATGCCCAAGAACAGCTAACTTAGCTATTTGAAATAGTGGGGTTTTTTGTTACAGATTCTTACACAGTCGCAATTTTTGTTTTGTAATTTCTAAGTTCCTAGTTCCATAAAATGCAACGGACTGTTCATTCCAAAACATATATGGCAACTGAGTATGAGGCCATATTGCTATAGTATATAAAAATTAATACAATCCAGATATTTGTACTATCTAAACCAGTTTTCATTGCAGCACTCATGTTTTATTGAAAGTCAAAGAAGTCAAATAAACTGTTAGCTTAATAAAATATTCTTATCCTTGACTTCTGATTAAACTTATATAATCATAACATATTCATTTAAACATGAATTAGAAAAGGGCTTAATAATTCTGCACAAGTTTCAAAATCTATCACTTGTGCTAAAACAACTAACAATAGAATAAAGTAGAACCTTCCTAGCTTGAACTCCCAAAGCAGTTCAAAGCAGCATGGAATAAGTATGCTGATAGTAAAGTACCGAAAAATTTAAACAAGTCAACTGAAGTAGTATTTTGTGTAGAATAGTCTAAATAAAAAACTGAGAAAACTGAGAAATTAGTTTATACTAATTGTGTGCTCCTGTGAACATTTATGACCTGTACAAAAGTTTAAAGTGTCAGGGCTCTGTGCAAATTCACCTTGTTACATGCAATTTTCTAGCAAGATCTGGAGCCTTACTGCCAAGTGTAATATACGGTAAAGAGACCCTTTCATTCAAGTCTCTAATGTTCTCCGGCAATATATCTTAAGTTATTAATTCATGAATGGATAGAGCTGCCTGCTTGTCTGTAAAGGTTAATAATAGTAATAATAATAATTGGTTCTCTAACCAATGCCAAATTCTTAAAGTTTTCCAGTCCTTTTTTAACATCCTCTTGACGTTTCGAGCCCCTAAAGGTCATTGTAAAATCTGGCAATGATGTGGTACTTGGACAAGACACCATAATTGCCTGCAGGCATTTCACAAAGGCAATTGCATCATCAGAAGCATTCTTATCTTGTGTGGACTTAACTCAAAGGCAGTTGACACATTGTTTCTGACACAAATCAAGACCAATTGTTCCTCAAAATACTGCATAATCACTTTCGTCCTGCAGTCCAAGGTTAAGCAGTATTTGACCATGAAATTCAACTGATGAAATTTGTGTTCCCATTTTTGCAAGTCCTTCAAACATGAAATGTGTGACAAAAACTTGGTTCTATCCTCAAAACGATAAAAAAGGATAGAATGAGCTGGTTGACCATCCCTTCCTGCTCTCCCTGATTCCTGGAAAAAAAAAATTCTAAGTTTTGGGACATAGTGTGATGAATTGCAAATCTGCAATCTTTTTTGTCTATGCCCATGCCAAAGGGTATGGTAGCACATATGACTTTGATGCGGTATTCCATCCATCTTGTTTCAACATTTTGTTTCTCAAAAGGGTCTAAGTTGGCAAAATAATGAAATATATGATATTCCACTAATATTTAGGTGATATGCCACATCCTTTGTGTCACGAACTTCTAAGCAGAACACAATGCCACTCTGTCCTTGAAATTTTGTGTTAATTAATTGAACAATGTCATCAATGACCTTTTGTCCTTTTGGCTCAACAGTGTAACAGATGTTTGG
>JAEMWC010000867.1:140000-147500 GCA_016490735.1 Pachyseris speciosa
GCAAGGAATATGCCATCAAGTGACACTGCTTCACTCACGGAGACATTTGCAATTTACAGGGATATACGCTTGACAATTTAAAACGTTTTCATTCAGAGGTGTTTACAAATGTTCACTGGGTAAGATTATTAGTGTTTTTAAATTTTGTCCAACAACAGGGACTGACTAAAGAGGAATGGGAACAACTATCCCATTTTCTCGTTCCCATTATTACCTAAATGCAAGAATAGATATAAAAGACTGCGCAGCAGGAAGAAAAGTCAGTCAAGTGTCGACCTTCGCAGTAGTCACTAGTAATGGGTTGCTGGCCGTCCTCACCCACTTTGACATTAGAGCGCATTTACAACCGCATTAGCTGCGTATTAGCTGGTTGCGAGGTCAAGTGATTGTTCAAAACTCCGAGTTTTGCGATGTAAAAAACACTGGCGAGCGTATATCTCGACCCGCAAGTTTCGGTGGCTTAGATGCTGTGTACCGAGAGGTCAAAGAAAAAGGAAAGAATAAGATTTCTCGGAAACAAGTTCAAGACTGGTTGAGTCAGCAAGACGTTTACACGCTTCATAGACCTGCGCGAAGACACTACATAAGAAGTCACGTCATTGTTCTTGATATTAATGGACAATTTCAAGCAGATCTGGTCGATGTTCAAAATCTCAGTCGATACAACAAGGGATATAAAGACCTACTGACGTGTATAGACATCTTCAGCAAGTACGCTTGCCTGGGTGGTGCCTTTAAAGACAAAACAAGGCCAAGAACTATTCAAAGCTTTTCAGATTATTTTATCCTATGGTCGTAAACCAAACAAGTTTCAAAGGGATTAAGGCACAAAACTTCTAAACCGTACCGGCTGTTTCAAAACTCTCTTCGCGAGAAGAACATTGACGTTTTTACCGTCAACTCTGGGCTGAAAGTGTCAGTGGTGGAGCGTTTCAACCGTACATTTAAGAACAAGATGCACAAGTACTTCACAGCTAGAGACTACAGTCGAGAGCCACCGCGTGGAAATGGCTCTGAGCGAAAAATCGTTTTTGAATTACCTAATTCCCCAATATTATTTTCTTGAGATAAATTTAGAAGAAAAAAAAAACACTTGAGTTGTAATTTTCGAAAGTGTCCCCTTCAAGACAAAAATAAACGAAACAGAGTTTGAAAACAGCGCTTGAAAAGTATCTTCACTACACAAACAAACACCGCCCTCAAACACCTCTATCGACGATTGGCCAATAAATTTACGCTAACTTTTCTTCCGGTCACCTATACTGTGGAAATTTTCAGCGTAATTTTATTTCCGCGCAAACACTCGTGCTTAAAACAGTTCACTAGTATATCATTTTGCCGCACATTTTTTGGCTTTTACTAAGTTTATTTGAACCATCGTCATTGCCGAAAAGCTAAAAACGCGTGACCTTCATCAAAGTTAATAAAGGGAAATGGTTATGAAGCCCGGTAACCGTCAAAGAAGCAAAACAAAAGTTCCAAGATTTATGTTCGAAAGTCCATGGCCGTGCACATCTTTTGTTTTACACTCATGTACTATTCGTGCATGAATTACACAACTCGTAGTGTTTCTATTGGTTAGTTGCATGAACACCTATTGTTATTTGTGCACGGTCAAACACCAAAATAGCAAACAAAAACATATAACAAAGAACTTTGCTAGGTTCCACAACCATTTCCCTCTATTAACTATGCCTTCATGAAGCAAAACAACTTTTTCACATCCAAAATTTTCCGTGCAAATCGCTCCGGTTGGCTACATTCGCATTAATATACTGTCAACGTTTACATCCGGTGAAAATAAGTTCGATCCCAATTTCTCGGCGACTAATCAATAGTGTTGAAAACGGCGTCCCGCATGGATCGGTCCTAGCGCCCCTTCTGTACTTACTTTACACATCTCCTCTTGCTGACATTGTAAAGCGTCACAATGTAAACTACCGTTTTTACGATGATGATGCTCAACTTTATCTTGCATTTAGAAGGACTGTCTTAAGGAAATGGCAACCTAGAAAACTACTATTGAACGTGTTAGCGACATCGATAATTGGATGGTAAACAATAGGCTGAAACTAAATCAAGATAAGACCGAACTTCTTATCAGCTCAAGATATCGCCCTAGACCTCTTTTGGAGTTCCTTCAAATTCACAATGCCACTATTGCTCCAACATCTTCAACTCGTAATCTTGGTGTTATTATCGATCAGTGTTTTAACCTTGAAGAATATGTGAAAGACATTTGCAAGTCTGCTCACTATCACATTAGGAATATTACCAAAATTAGAAAGTACCTCATTGAGGATAGCGCTCATAAAACTGTGGTGCATGCTTTCATCACGTCTAAATTGGATAATTGTAACACTCTTTTATATGGCCTCCCGCAGCATCTACTCTCTAAGTGACAATCGATTCAAAATACAGCAGCCCGTATTGTAACGCTTACCCGAAAATTCGATCACATTTACCCCTGTTTTCACAAAGCTTCACTGGTTACCGGTTCGATATCGTATAATGTATACAATTCTTTTATTATTTTTTAAATGACTTAAAGGCGCAGTACCTGAGTACATTTCAAATCTTATCCAATATAAAACACAGTCACGAACTTGAAGGTTATTATCAGAGCGACTCTTGGCCATCCCGACAGCTCGATTGAAAACATATGGGCACCGTGCTTTTGCCGTGGTGGCCCGCTAAATCGTAGAACACTCTCCTATTGGAATTAAGATTGAGTGACTCTGGGAACATTTTAAAGAAACGTTTGAACACTTACCTTTTTAAAATTGCTTTCAACTTGTAAATAGCATTTTCATATTCTAGCTTATAGATATTTTTTTCTTTTAATTTTTTTATTTCATATGTACTGATTTTTTTTAACTCTTTATTGTAAAGTGCCATGAGCAAGTAATGATAATGGCGCTATACAAATATTTGTCATTATCATTATCATGTACTCCTTAAAGTTGACTGATACGGCTCTAAGGGCCCCAATAACAATAGGTACTACAATGACTTTTCGCACATGCCAGACTTTTGCGATTTCATCTTTCAATAGGTGGTATTTCTCTAACATCTCAAGTTCCTTATCTTTCAACCTGTCATCACCTTGGATGGCAACATCAATTATTGAAAAGTTAAAAGACGTTCTCTGGTTAAAAATTAAAAAAAAACACTGAGCTTTCGATTGCCAGTCTGCAATCAAAGAACACTCCGTAAGTAAGTTCCATGACACTCTCAACGCAGTTGACCCTAAGATATCTTTCACCATTGAAACTGAGAACAATGGCCAAATTTCCTTTCTAGACACCTTGATAACAAGGAAGAATGGGCAGTTACTATCGTTGTCTAACGGAAGCCCACACACACTGACAGATACCTGGACTTTAACTCTCATCACGAGTTAAAACATAAAATAAGTAACGACTCTACCCTTCTAAATCGGGCACTCAACCTCCCGAGCACCGCTGAAGGAGTAAGGAAAGAGCTGATCCACGTTTCCAATGCGTTAAAATCAAATGGTTACCCATCAGCAACTATATCGAACATCTTAACGACGAAATCGACCTCTGAAGTCATCCCTTCCCCTGAAGAGTTTGTGGGAATGTTCTTTAGGTGGACAGACCCACCAGACTCCCAAAATGGCTTCGCAGTTTTACCATACATCAAAGGTGTCACTGAACCACTTACAAGAATTCTCAACAATAACGGCATCCGAGCCACCACCAGACCGGTTAAGACCCTGCAACAGGAATTTGCGTCTCATAAATCAAGACCTCCATCAGATCGGCAAACGAACGTTGTCTATAAAATCCCCTGTGCGGACTGCATATGGAATTACATCGGAGAAACGGGTAGATGCTTACACACTAGAAAAAAGGAACACACATTAAACACCAAAGTTTTTAAAAGTGGTTCCAATGTTGCCAGCCATGCGTGGCTCGAAGGCCACGCTATTGATTTTGAGAATGCATGCGTCATCGACAGAGGCAATTCACGCGTAAGAAAAACGCTGGAATCCTGGCACACTGCAATTACTAGCCAGGTAGACAATAATTCTAAGCAGCTGCCAAGACAATACTCAATTTTATTGTGTTCTTATCCATGTTATTAGCATTTTATTTTCACACAAGTATTTCTTTTGTATTTCTTGTATTTATTTATATTCGTTAGTTATTTTCTCACCTGTTTGTACATATATATTTTTACCTTCGCTTTTTACACCTCACTTTTTAAAGATTGCAGACTGGCAATCGAAAGCTCAGTGTTTTTTAAAATTTTTAACCAGAGAACGTCTTTTAACTTTTCAATTATGCCCCCTGGTTACTCATCGATTTTTAAACATCAGTTATGATAACCTCTCTCTCCTTCTTGTCAATAAAGACAATGTCTGGCCTTCTCGCCTCGATTTTCTGATCACACTGGACTGTGAAATCCCACAGTATTTTGAAGTTTTCGCTTTCCACCACTCCCTCAGGCTTCTGTTCATACCAGTTATTAGCTCTTTCCAATCCACATTTACTATTATTATTATTATTATTATTATTATTATTATTATTATTATTATTATTATTATTATGAGGGTTTTTATCACACCATTAGTTGTATTGGTGGTTACGTATTCCTAGATCATCGGGCTATTTCCCATAGCCTTAGATGTCTAAGGTCCTTCTTAAGATACTTGCTGTGTCCAACAAGCAGGCTTTCTGGAGTAGGTTGAAGATTCCAGGTGTTCCTATCTTAGCAATCCACATCAAGTTTTTAGTCACTGCCCCAAGTGCCCCAGCTACAACCGGGATAACAGACTCGCTTCTGCAATTCCACATATTTTGTATTTCCATTTTTGAGTCCTGATAGTGGTCGATCTTTTCCAGTTCTTTTTCTGCTATGCCTGTATCAAAAGGACGCGCCACATCGATAACGTGGCACACCCTGCCCGCCTTCTCAAACACTACTATATCACACCTGTTAGGATCTAACTGATGGTCTGTTTGAATTCTGAAATCCCACAGTAGCTTCACTTGGTCATTTTCCATCACTGCCTCTGGGGAATGATCGTACCAGGTTTCGTTGCATTGCAGGTCATAATCCTGGCATTGTTTCCAGTGAACAACTTTAGCAACTTGATCGTGACTCCAGGTCTTATACTGCTTTTGAGCTAATTTCTTACATTCAGTTGATAAATGGCTGACAGTTTCCTCCCTTTCACCACATAGGCGACACATCGGTGAAACATCTTGTTTGTTAATCTTATTCTTGATGTAATTAGTCCGAAGGGCCTGGTCTTGTGCAGCAGTTGCAGCAGTTAGGAAGCATTCAGTCTCTTCCTTGAAAGTACCTCTTTTCAACCAATCCCATGTCTGCGGGTCTCTAATTCCTTCAGTGCCCCTTGCATACTGCCCTTGCGGTGTCTTTTCCCTATAACTGCTTAGCCTTCTTCGAGTTACACTTTCCTTGTCTATCCCTTCATCCAAAACATTGTCATCTTTTGTTGCCTTAAGAAGCCTTTCAGGACTGTTTCTCACATATTGACACAAACTTTAACTACCAACCCCGATGTTGACGCAATCTTCGACACTAATTAAGCCTCTGCCTCCCTGTGACCTCTTGACATATATCCTGTCTACATCTGCTTGAGCGTGAAGCGATCTATAAATCGTTAACAGCTTCCTTGTTTTTCTATCCAGTTCCTTAATTCATCCGTACTCCATCTTATGATACCCGCCCCATATCGTATCAATGAAACTGCTCTTGAATTAATCGCGCTCACAATATTTCCGCCGTTCAATTTTGATTTAAGAATCTTTCTGATCCTCCTCAAATATTCCGTTCCGATATTGCCTGTTTCATGTCACTGTGCTTCACGTCATTTTTGCCTCCAGGATTCCTAGATATTTATATTCATCACTTTCCTCAAGTCCTCGGATGACTTGGGCATATGATAAAACAATACCTTCGCATGCACATGCTTTTCACCGTTTCATAATTTGCACAGCACATTTGCTAATTCCAAATTCCATTCCGATGTCCTTGCTGAAAATTCTGACAGCATTTAGCAGGGTGTCTATTAGCTTCTCACTCTTTCCATATAATCTTAAATCATCCATAAACTATTACTATTACTATTACTATTGCTATTGCTATTGCTATTGTTATTGCTATTGCTATTACTATTACTATCACTATTATTATTATTATTATTATTATTATTATTATTATTATCATCATCATTATTAGGATATTATTAATTATTGGGCGAGGTCGTCGTCGTGCGTACGCGCTCACGAGCAATACCGCTAGCTATGATTACCATGAAAAAAGCAGTTCACGGGCTCCTATAAGTATGGTGCGCCCGCCGGACCTTTGCTACAAAAGAAAGGATCCCCCTTTCTACAAAGCATACAGAAGAGGGAAGAAAAGGGAAGAAGAGGGAATAGTCCTCCTTGCATAGCTTACATAAGGGAGAATCCAGCTTCCTACGTAGGACACATAAGAAAGAATCCCCCTTCATGCATAGCATACACGAGGGAGTAATCTCCTTCCTTCATAACATCGAAAGAGATAATCCCCCTTTCCACATAGCATACAATATATAGATTTAACCAAGCCTAAAAGCGGAGCTCCACAATTATTATTTTTTTTTTTACTGACGGTATTGAACAACTTCGCATGTCTTTCCTTGCACCAATATTTTATGTTTAGAGCAGTCACAGGAATTGACCGCGGTTCAAAAACCTCAAGACATTAAAACATTAAACAATACAAGAAAACAATACACGAAGTGTTTGACCGCTTAGCCACCTCTTTCAACATTGTATTTATTCTTAAATAGCTTTCCATGTTTGATCAAGATCAAACATTTTCATCCAACGTTTCGCGTTACGAGCATATGTTTTATTCGTTTACCAATAAAACGTACACAGCCGGTAAAAAGCAGTCAAATGAACCACATAAAGTCGAAATTTCAGCGATAATACGCAAAAAATCGTTCTGTGGTCTCACTCTGTTTAGTGTTTGGTCAAACATTGTTTGTGCGTTTAGCCACCCAACGTTATGTTTGACAACTGATGATGTTGGATGAAAATGTGTGATCGTTTAGCCGGGGCTTTAGTCCTTAATTTTACGAGGACTCGTTGCGATTACATGTTAATAAGATAAGGGCAAAAGTTTCTTAACGCTGTTGAGGCAACGAGGTCGAAAAAGAGTCAGCCAAACAGAGTGAAAATACTCGTTCGCTTGCAAACAAACAAACAAACAAACAAGTCAACTACTTATTTGCGTCCAAAACGAGTACAGATTATTGTTATTTATATCCAGCCGAGAGAAAAATACAAGTTTCATTCCTGAACATAACGATTAAGCCAAACAGTGTTAAGTTTCAATTTATTTAATTTACCTAACTGTCCTGTGTTGTAGAGATTTCTACCACTTGAAAATACGTAAGCATCCGCAAAAATAGCAAACGGTTTGTTCAAAGAAAGAGCTTCTTCCACAGAGCTTGAG
>JAEMWC010000867.1:155000-200000 GCA_016490735.1 Pachyseris speciosa
CGTTGAGTTAAGCTATACACTGTTTTAGAAAGTAATTCTCACAGATGGAACAAACTAAACTACACAGTCATTTATATGTACTTGACTTTGATTTTATTTTCTTGAATGAAATCCTCTAGGAATTTTCACAGCGGATACAATTCGAACAGCAAATGTTTAAGAGTGAAACATTTATGAGTGGACTATATTGCTTTCATTTTGTGCTAATCCGTGCTCTTTTTATACCAATGCCCAAAAACTTCGCCACTATTTGTTCCCAAAATCGATCGCCAATAAGAGGAAAAACATTACTATTCTCCCTCCCAAATTATGGAAAATTCGTCGAAGAATGCTCGATAAAATCCAGTGAAAAATGTATTGTATGAACAATATTAATTATGTCGTAGAATAGGAATTCGCCAACGTCACAATTTATATTCATGTTTTGTTTTATAAGTTCCCACTTGCCATTAATTTTCCTAAACCGAAGCCTTAATTAGAGGAAAAAAAAACATTTCTATTCTCTTTCCCAGTCATAAGGGAAATTCAGTGAATGAAACTCGAGAAAATCTTGCCAAAAATATACTATTTGACGGAAGTTAATTACGACGTAGAATACAGGTGTGAAGTCAATTTAGGACTCCAGCTTCAAGGAACTAACTATTCTTGCATCTCTGAAGGCTCTATCATCAGTATCTAAGTTTCACAGACAGCATAAGAGAACGTGAAAAGCTTTCCTTTAGTTGCATCAGAGCTGGAATTGGGTTCCATTATTGTTGCTTAGTCGATCTTTGCACGCGCTAGCGTCAGCAGCTCTTAAGAATACCTAAACTTGAATCATTAGAGCATCGCTAACTTAATTTAGGATTGTGAACCGAACTTTTGTTCGTCATGAATCTAGGCTTTTTGAGTTAGCAAAAGTGACACGAATATTAGTATTATCATTGTCAAACCTGTGTGCGGTAAACAGCCGCATTCATAGCGGGATTCGGCACGAGCGCGGGGCACTAAGGATATGAAAATATGGTAACCGGCCACTTGTGCGAGAACTCACGTACAAACGACCAACCGCACGAACGACGGAACGTACGATCGACAGACCGTACGTGTGGACCTCCTCACTTCCATGAAAAGGTCACACTGGAGAAAACCTTATGTTATATTCCGCATCGCGTCAGTAAATCAGGAAAAAAAAAGTAAAAAACTGAAGATAACAAGAGAAGAAACTTATGATCTTTAGCGGTATCGGTAATCTTTATTGCAAGTTTAAATTTTATTGAAGGCAGAAATTCAAACTCAAAGGGGAAAAAAGCCGATCAGGTGCATGTATACATGTCTCAAAATCTCACATAAAGTTGTCAAAAAGCGGCTTCACTAAAAAAATTGTCCAAAGACTGTACACAACGAAGTTTCACCATCTAGCTTGATTAGAAATAAAATACAAACAGCGGAAATAAACATGGTAAACCAACGCATTTTATATAGACTTGACGTCTCGTATGCTAGGCAACATACATTTTCAAAACTCTTTATATACTTTTAATACAGGAGTCTGGAAGATTAAGAAAAACTATCTGGCTCAATTTCTTGAGTAAATGAGATTCCCTTAATTTTTCAATGATAATCGGTGTTACCCGACGCTAAAATGTCAAAATGATCCCAGTTGATTTTGTGTCCAGTGGTTTAACGTGGTCAGCAATACCTGAGTTGTGGTCATTTTTAGAGAGGGCCTTAAAATGTTCAGTTTTCCCGTCATGAAGTCTTATTTTTGTCTTACCAATATAAAAATCAGTGCAGTCATAGCAACCTGTCTAGTGGTTTAAGCGATCCTTGTAAGGAAGGAGAGGCTTGATGCGGAGAGTGTTCTGAAAACGTATCGTAAGTTTGACCCAGGAGTAGAAATTTTAAAGACAGGATTTCAGGCGTTTTGCGATTTCGTTACTCTGTAGACCTCAGTAAGGTAATAGGATGATTATACCTTTATTAGGAACTGTCAAGACAGGGCTGTTGCTCTTGTTTCTGTTCAAAACATCGTTTATGTTGTAGGTAATTATACCATGAGGATAACCATTTTGTTGAAGAAGTTTGCGAAGTTCATTGAGAGCAGATTGCAACAAAGAAGGCGTGGAGCAAATTCGATAGCAACGATAAGTGAGCGTGCGAATGATATTAATTTTGTATTTGCGCAGTGTGAACGAATCCCATTTGGTGTAGAGGCCAGTGAATGTCTTCTTCCGGTAAATGAATGTCTTGAAGAAGTTGTTCGAGCAGCGTTTGACAAGAATATCTAAAATGGAATTTAGTTGTTCTTTTCAAATTCATTAGTAAATTTGATGCTGTTATGACAACTGTTCAAATGCTGTAAAAAGGCATTCGTAGTGTCTTTAATGTCAAACATGGTGAAGGTGTCATCACCGTTCCTATGCCAAAGTGAAGGACAAACTTAGCGCTCATGACCCATCTTTCGTCAAAGTGACACATGAAAATGTTAGCCAAAACTGGGCCTAATGGTGAACCCATGGTTACACTATCAATTTGGTCGTAGTATTGCCCATCAAAAATAAAGTTACTTTTCTTAGTGGAAAAATATAACAACCTCTGTAAAACAGCACGAGGTAATCTAGGAAATCAGTAAGAGAATACAGCTTGTTGAGACAAATATGTATTGTTTCATCAAGTGGCACATTTGTAAATAGTGAACTGACATCCAAAGAGCGCATTATTCTATTGTTATGTAATATTTGACCCAGTCCGCAAAACTAAGAGTCCTTAACTGTGTGTTGGTTGGTGGAAATCGGCTGAAGTATACCCACAAGGGAAGGACCAAGATTGTAGTTGTAGGTGTTAACGGGTGAAACAATCGGGCGGAACGGGCAGCCGACCTTGTACAAAATACCAGCAGAAGATCCGCTGGGTAAAATCTTGTGGAATGCCGCGTCATCAATAAAGACCTGCTACCTTGGGTTACGTCGCAGCTCTTACAAGGTCTCACCTAATTGGAGTCCACCCTTCAGGTGAGACAAAAGAACAAACAACATAAACAATAGGGCTACGACACTATCCCGGCCACTGAAATTTAGGAGCTGCGAGGCTACCGCGTCTAACTTGATTAATTCTCGAGTTCTTTTGTTTGAACGGATAAGAATCAGCGTTTTGATGTTATAAAAAGGAAAATGTGTTGGCTGGCTTTGAAATATATATTTTTTTAAATGGAGGGTCTGCGAGGGCTTTGTTCGCGTGGTTTCGCAAGCACTGTCCTCGTTATAACTGGATGATGTACATGTCTTGCCGCTGAAAATCTTTAATTGAAGAAGCTTCCTCGGTGGACATGGAAGTAACAGAAAAGCTATCAAGCAATTTTTAGGAGATATGTTTGTTACGTGTCTAATTTCTCCACCTTCTCCAACAATCTCCGAAGAAATTTACGCATCATAGTTTCTTTTCTGGCACTATTTTGCTGTTTTGCGGTTTTTGAGACACCTTATCCAAGAATCTTCGAACAAACATCCGCATCGTACTTTGTTTCCTTGCAATGTTTTGTTTTTGATCCGCTTTAAATTCCTTTACGCTTTCGTCTAAAAGTAGACAAAGTAGTTTGGACTCAAGAATATTTGTTTGTTTGTTGGTTTGTTTTTTCCAAACGTTTGCTATCGAATACTTCATCTGAATCTTAAAACTCATCGTTTCCAATGCTTCTGTTCACTGTCTTTTTTTGGACATAAGATTGGCTGAAGAAAGCCATGCGAATTTCCTCGATGCCAGTAAAAAACAAAACGCTACAATTGGACTGAACTTGAGCCTGCAAAAATACAGTGTGTATCCCTAATTTGGCGGGAACATTAAAAAAGAGAAGTCTGTCCTTCTTACATCGGACCCATTGCACTTATCATGATGCTCGAGTCTATTTGCTTGTAGTGAATATCCTTCAACGCAACCCTATCAATATCTTTCCCTTTAAAATTTCCGAATTTGCTTTACAGCTCAGCCATTGATAACAATAATAATTCTTGTACAAAAAAAAAATCAAACAAACAAACAAAGCAATAAAAAGAGAAAAGAAAAAAACGTGGAGGTGCTACTACTGGGAGTCGAACCTGGGTTATATCGAACAGAGGAAGCAACAATGATCGCTAGACCACATTTCAGAGTCCAAGAACTTTCCCTTGGTAATTCCATCATACCATCCTTTCGTAGGTCTAAAAATCTTAAAGAATTATTAGCACCATCACGCTGTAAAATTATTGAGGACGACGAGACCGTTACAACTAAGGATGTTGCAAAAGCAAACTTAGTATAGTAGATGCGACTTTTGCAAGAATTTCATTGAATCCAAGTCCTTTCTCAGCTTTCAAACTGGAAAGCGTTATACCATTCAGTCTGAATTGTCATATGACTTGGTTTCCTGCGAGAGGTGTCGCCTACGATACGTCGGATCAACCACCACTGACTTTCGAATTGGATTTCGTAATCACAAGTCGGCTATGGTCAAAACAAGATAACTTGCGATAGCTTAAAGGAAAATGCAAAACAACCAGAACACTGAAAACAGAACAAAGAACTGGCTAAAAGTTTGGAGATCGTGGGAAGCCACGACCCAAATGTTGAAACCTACGAACCGGAGGCACTCAACAAAACCCTCGAGGAGTTTTACGCGACAGTTAGTAAAATAGACCGGCAGGACTACGAACCTCACAGTTTTTGTGTAATGGCCACTGCAATGGACCGGTATCTAACAGAGAAAGGTTATAAAAACTTCATAATTTGACGCCGGGAGTTTAAAAGTTCAAAGCAAGTCCTTGAAGGTAAAGCTCGGTTACAGAGACAGCAAGGTAAAGGCAAGCGCCCGAACAAGTCCCGAAGTCTGACAAACAGTGAAGAAAATGAGCTGTGACAAAGCAGCACGCTTGGAAAAGAAACTCCACAGGTCCTGGCACAAACAGTTTTGGTGGCTCCTTACTCAATATCTTGACCTCAGAGGTCGTCAATAGCATCACAGCATGGCCGTTAAAGATTTCCGTTTTGGTCCAGACGAAAACAACATGGAGTACGTTGATGAATTCATTGCGAACCCGAATAAAACACGCCAGTCTCTGATGGGCCTACAGAACGTATATCATCTTTTTTAGCCTATCCTTTAGCCTATCGCTAAAAGCACAAAAATCCTACCTCAAAGATACCACACAGTTTATCAACTTTATAGAAAAGAGGAAAGTTCCAAACAACGCGATCCTAGTTTCAATGGATGTTACCAGCCTGTACACCAATATTCCTCAAGAAGAAGGAATAAACACTGTATGCAAAGCATGTGAAGCGGTCTATAAGAAAGACACGCCTATTCCTACAAATTCACTCAGAGGTTTGCTTAGACTGATACTACAGGAGAACTCCTTCCAGTTCAATGGAAGAAACTCAGGGTACCGCAATGGGAACAAAAGTAGCAGTTGCTTTTGCCAACATCTTTATGTCCGCGGTAGAAACAGAAATTATCAATAAAAGCAAGATAAAACCCCTCGAGTGGAAAAGGTACATCGATGACGTGTTCTCCCTGTGGGACAAAAAAAGAGAGGAAATACACCAATTTATTTTAGAAGCAAACAGGCACCATCCGACCATAAAATTCACGGCTTAAATATCAGAGAGAAAACAAACTTCCTAGACACCACTATCTTTAAAGGCGAAAGATTCTACCAAGATTCAATCTTTGATATCCGAACACACTTTAAACCGACTTAGACATTCCAATACACGCATTTCTCTTCCTGTCACGCTCCAGGCGTGAAAAAAGGATTTATCAAAGGCGAAGCTCGTAGGCTTCTTAGAAACAACTCTTCAAAAGCAACATTTGAAGAAAGCATTAAAAATTTCAGATCACGCTTGTGTGTCCGAGGCTATCCAGATAATCTGGTAAACAAAGTCCTCGCAGAAGTCCAATTTACAGATAGAAAGTCGCACTTCAACAAAAACCGCGAAAAGTTCAAAACGGATTAATGCCTTTTGTCACACAGTACAACCCATCAGTACAACCTTAAAAATATTTTAATGAGCAAGTGGCATTTAATAGAAAATCAACCAATGCTGAGAGAAATATACAGAGAACCACCTCTCATCTCCTACAGGAGAGGGAAATCTCTAAAAGACATACTTGTCAGAGCTAAACTCTAAAGGTCAAAGACCTATGACATCACGAAATAGCGGGAGTCGTGTTTAGCCACCGGGCTGTGGCTGAAGTTAGCTGCCAATTCACTGCCAATTCACCAGTTGCCAATTCGCCGTTAAGAATGATGTAAAATGTAATTTGCGCACAAGCGCGTTACAAAACGCAAAATGCGCAGAGAAACCTCGTGTAGTCAGAAAGAATGTCTTGGGCATAGTGAGTTTTCAAGTAGAGCGATCAATATGCAAAATACCTGACTTAATAACTCCCCGACCTTTGGTATCTGAAATATCGTTTCGCTTTCAACCTAATGCTTATACACCGGCTAGTTCATCTCTCGATATCTCAGTCCTGTCTCTTTTCATTCACTAATAATTTCAGGTTCCCCAAAACAGTGAATATTTGGAAATGTGTACTCCGTTATGTCACGTCATCCACTTTTTGACCTTGAATAACTATGTCTGTGGAATCCCCACCATGACAAATGACGTTAAAGTACCGACAACGGGCATGCCATCTCTCGGTAACTCAGTCCGGCTTCCTTACCGTTCCTCTTACTTATGGATACCCGAACATCACTCCTTTTAAAACACAGGAACGGCGTCTTGTCACGAAATCCAGGGTTTGTATTTGAATAACTCTGTTGGCAGTGTTATAACCGCGACAAATGATAAATCGTGTCAACGTTACGTTAACATTTATGCCATCTCTCGATATAAACGCCCCGTCTCTTTGTCTTTGCACTAATAATAAAGGCGCAAATATCGTGCATATTGATTAGCGTTTTCGCCGTCAACCAGTAAAAGCTAATTTTTAAATTGAATAATTATTTTCGCGATATCTAAACCACGAATAATGACATATACTAAAACACTGCTGATCACAGTGATTCCATCTCTCCATATCTCATCCCTGTCTCCTTAGCTTTTTTAATAATTACAGGCTCTCGAAGATCTCGAAAGGTGACGAAAGTTGCCAGTATATGCCACATAATCGACATTTTGAACTTAAATAACGTTTCTTCTGGTATCGTCAGCGCAACAAATGAAACATCCTCTGAAAGTACAGCAACTGATCATTCCATCTCTCGATATTTCAGCCCCGTCTCTGTTTGTTTTCCCTTAATTGTTGAATCCCTAACATGGCACAATCATATTAACTGTCGTTTAAGGACGTTTTGTAACGCAACTCACCATTAAACAATATAGCAACTTTTTAATTTGAATAACTGTATTTATACTAAAAAGCACGCAATTAATAGCGTATTTCACAAAACTACTGAGAACAGTGATTCCATCTCTCCATATGTCATCCCTGTCTCCTTAGCTTTTCTAATAATTACAGGCTCTCGAAGATCGCGAAAGGTAACGAACGTTGCCAGTATATGCCACAAAATCGACATTTTGAACTAAAATAACTTTTTTGTGGTATCGTCAGCGCAACAAATGAAACATCTTTTGAAAATACAGCGAATGATCATTCCATCTCTCGATATTTCAGCCCTGTGTCTGTTTGTTTTCCCTTGATTGTTGAATCTCCAACATGGCACATATTAACTGTCGTTTAAGAACGTTTTGTAACGCAACTCACCATTAAAAAATAAAGCAACTTTTTAATTTCAATAACTGTGGTTATACTAAAAAACCCGCAGCTGATGGTGTAAATTGTTAAACTCAATCATGATTCCATCTCTCCATGTCTCACTCCTGTCTCTTCATCCTATAATTATTGGCCCATGGTGACGTGTGTTGCCGCTATAAGTCTCGTGATGGAAATTTTTCTTCAATAACTTTGCTTATGGTATCGTCCACCCAAGAAATGAAATGTCCTTTGAAAGTAGAGCGGATGATCATTCCATCTCTTGATAGCTCAGTCCTGCCTTTGTTTGTTTTCTTTTAAATGTCGACTCGCCAGCATGGCACATAGTGACTTCAGTTCAAGGCCTTTTTGTCACGCAACTCACAATTAAAAGAAAAATTCGAAATTGAATAACTATGTTTGCAACAAACTGACCGCGACAAATAGCGTATTTTACTAAACTATTGAGGACAGTGATTCCATCTCTTCATATCTTCCTCCTCTTTCTTTTGCTTTTCTAATAATTATGGGCTCCCTAACATCGCGTATAGTGAAGAACTGAAATTGCCAGTACATGTCACGTAATCAATATTTTTGACTTAAATATTTTTGCTTGTGGTATCGCCAGCGCAACAAATGAAATATCCTTAGGAAAGTACAGCAAATGATCATTCCACCTCTTGATATTAACTGTTCTGTCTCTTGTTGTTTACCATTAATTATGGACTCCCCAACAGGGCACATATTAACTGCCGTGTCGGGCCGTTCTGTCACGGAACTCAACAATTATAAAGAATGCAACATTTGAAGTTGAATAACTATGTTTGTAATGAAATGACCGGGACAAATAGCGTAATTTACTAAAGTAATGAGAACAGTGATTCCATCTCCCCATATCTCATCCCTCTTCTTTAGCTTTTGTAATAATTATAGGCTCTCGAACATCAAGTATAGTGACCCAGTATATGTCACGTAATCCAAATTTGGGACTTAAATAACTCAACCTCGTTCCCAGGGTCCTCTCTCTTCCTCCCTCGAGAAAGTACCCTGGTTGCGGCTGGTCACGTGTCTGCTAGATTTTTGCAGATTCCAGAAAAATGATTGAAGGGAGGGGCAGGAAGGTTGAAGTTTGTCTCCACAAAGTAGAGGACCCACCCTCTGTGCGGATTTGATTTCTACGCCTGGACACATGACCAGCCGCAACCAGGGTACTTTCTCGAGGGAGGAAGAGAGGGGATCCTGGGAACGAGGTTGTATATATATATATATATATATATAGTCGTTCTAGGATGTTTTGTCACGCAATTCAACATTGAAAGTAAATCAACTTTTAAATTTAATAACTATGTTTACAATAAAACGACCGTAACTAATAGGGTATATTATTAAACTACTGATAACAGTGATTCCATCTCTCCATGTCAGTACTGTCTCTTTATCTTTTCTAATAATTGTCATTTAAAATGTTTGAAATAAAGCAAGTTTTGGACGTTTAATTAGTATGTTTAAGATAAATTGACCACAAATAATAGTGTATTTTTCAAAATTTTATTCAATAGTGATTCCATCTCCTGATACCTTAGCCCTGACTCTTTTTATTTGTCTTCAATTTCTGATTCATCAACACTGTAAAAAGTGACTGTAGTGTAATGGCGATTTGTTACGCAATTAATTTGATAAAATAACTGCAAGTAATAATATCTCAACCCTGTCCCTGTACCTGTTGTAATATTAACAGTCTCCAGAACATCATGGATATTGCGAAAAGGGTGTCTCATTCGATTGCACACGCACTGCCATGTTTAGAAGAGCGTCAACTTTTGAAATCTTGTGACTATAATTTTTTTGCACCATTTCTTAGCTTCCCATTTTTGCATGGCACGACCACGACATCTCACATATTCTTTAACAGGAAACGTTACTGCTATCGATTCTGTCTCTCTTTTGTTGCTTCGCCCTGTATCCCCTGGCACGCAAAATATATGCCATATAGGGGAATTATCGTTCGCAGGGTTTCATCTCATCACATCTTATCACTTTTAATGAAGCCACCATTGCAACCATTTCTTAACGTCATGAAAAGTCGTTGCATAGCAAGCAACTTTGCAATTGAGGTCAAAGCGGTTATCTCCATCCAGTCTGACATCATTTACACGTTTACGTGTATATGTTCTCATCAGTTCAACCTTACAATAAAGAGTAAAAAAATCAGGAAAGCGCAAATTAATTTAGCAACATAAAATAATACTATCCAAAGAAAAGATGTTTGTCAGTGGTTGTGATAACGATCGTGTACATTCTAGGGTAATGTGAGCGTTGCAATGACATAGCCATTGCCGACTTCGATCATCACTCACTTCAACCGAGCCGCAAATGTACTTGGTATGGCCACTTATCTCACAGTGACTTGAGCCTTATCCATACTAAACACTTAACATGAAACACGTCACCTTTCGTGATAAAATGCTGAACAGCCACAACCTAATTACCTTTCCAGTAATCCCCTTCACAAGTGCGCACTGAAACAATTTCGCAACATCATAGTTTGCACTAACGTCAAGTTATGACGTCTCTAAACCATCATTATGTATCCTGAAAATTTTACGTCTTGTTCAAACGGTCAGAGGCTCTGTAATAGAGTCCACCAAGATTATACCGGCAGAGATATACATGTAGCACTAACACGAACGCCAAATTCGTATAGCGTTGAGCGACATCGCTGGACCAACCGATCAATTGTCTCGGAGGTCCAAGTATGCCTCGCCAGGTAAGATGATTTCCAGCATTTTGAATTATGAATGTCACCTATATGTTCCTCGGTAAAATCTTTACGTCTTGTGCTGTTCTGTTCTGACTGTTCTGTTTTGACTTAGAAATTGAGAAAACAGCGCGCGCTAAATCCTCATCAACTAGCAGAAGTTATAAAAGAAATTGGTCTTCCAGGAAGCGCTACACTTCCCCCTGGTGTGAAGGATGGTTCATACTGGCACGCCGTCAGTAAAAAATATCTCCATGGTGAGGCACCGAAAGCTAAATTCGTAAAAGCAGTTTGCAATCTCTGGCGATACCAAAATTTTCGCGAGCTTGTGGAGGTTGAATGAGTTGTCTTGAGTACATTTTCATCATGTGTCCACCTAGTTTCTTTCGTTGTTGGCTATGCTGTTTTCTTGGCGGGTTTTCTTGTAGTTTATTTCAATTAGCAGTTTCGCTTTTTTCTCTTTCAGAGTTCTGTTCAAGGAAATGTCGCACAAGATACTTGTGTGTTGGATGGCGTAGCGTTGAAAGACGGTTTGCCGGTTTGATTACTAATGTATCAGTCAATTCCAAAAGCGCCCATCCCCCCCCCCCCGGGGCAAACACCCGGGCATTTGACTTTTTGGAATTAATTTTAGCAAAGGCCCCACTGTGTTTCCAGTTTAGACGGTCAAATGCCCTACTGTCAGGGCCTCAAAAAGGGAAAATCAATTGTAAATCTATCGAAAATTACTCGTTGCATGCAACATTTTGGAACGCTCCCCGCTCATAATGAATACTTTGTATAAAATCGCTTACCTTTTTCAAACCAAATCCGAAAAATTGTGCGCCAAAACTCTTTTCCGATATCTTTTGCCGGCACTCTAACTTTGAATAATAGCATATCAACTGTATATTTACTAAACAACAGAAAGCCTACGCTGAATCTTGAAGCGAAGGGAGCGAAGCACCTCCGGTACTACTGGTGCTGTGATGGCAAAAACTCACACCCATTTTTCAAGAGTATGAGATAGAGTTAGGTTAAGGCAAAGTGAATTCTTTATAAATTTTTGTTAAAAAGAATGATGAATAAAAAGGTAAAGAATGATGTATAAAAAGTAAAGAATGATATTTAAAGGTAAAGAACGATAATAAAAGTAAAGAATGATATGCAAAAGTAAAGAATAATAATTTATGAAAATATTTACTCAAAGTAAACAGTTAATTTATTGATTAATTTTTGTTTTTTGTCCTTTATCTGTTCAAATGCTTTGTCTTTTGGTTTTTTACCATATCTGGTTTTTGTTTTATATCTTGTTCCGTCGATAATACTATCGAAAAACCATTGTTTGGTTTTTGTATCATCCTTGATGATTAATTTGTTTTCAACTTTGGCTATTCTTTCCTCAAGTTGTTTTTGATTTTCAATTGTCACTTTGTATTCTATTTTTTGGTTTTTATTGGATTTACCTTGATGTTTAATAATAGTTTACCATGTTTTTCGGCATATTCTTGAATGTATGCTTTTTCAACTTTTTCTAAACTCTTTTTATCGTTGCTCGGAGCATTTACAATTAATTCTATTTTGGGGTTTTTATGTTTGTATTTGAACACTTGGCTTTTATTGTTTAATAGATGCCATTTGAGTCTTGTCTTTAGTTCTTCGCATGTTGACCCTACATATATCATGTTATTGTCAAATGTTACTTTGTATATGTTTCCATTTTTGTATAAACTGTTGAATTTACTATTGACTAACTCTAAAGTTGGTTGCTTTCTGTTGAAGTACCTCTTGTTTATTTCCTTGTTGTTTAAATGAATGTACTCTAACTTAGTTGTTCTGCTTAATGCTGTATATAATTGTTTTTTGTCCATACGATTGACGTCAAATATGTTGTAATGCTCGTTGATATCTGCACCTTGGTATTTGTAAACAGTCACACAGAAGCTTGGAATGAAGCTTTCGGCAAACTCTTTTTCATCGAACCATTCATTATGAACCTTAAAATTCCTCCCATTTATATCATCAATCGCAAATTCCATTGTATTAAAAATCTTTTTGTCCTTGATGTTTGTTGTTGCAAGTATTGGCATGCCTTGGCACACTTTGTAGGTTTCTTTTTTTCCATCATACTTGAATTCCACTGTTTCATATCTCTTGTTTTTTGTGAACATATTGCAACAATTTGTATTGACTTTTATTCTTGTTGAGTTTAGATAGCAAATGTTTTTGTAAAGTTTCTGATTGATTGGTTCAAAATACATGGATATCTTACCATGATTCAGAAATGTTTTTAACATTTTATGTGTTTGTTTATCATATCTGCATGAATTTGCAATGTATTGGAATGTTTTAATTTTTGGACACATTTCATGAATTGTTTTTGAGTATAAATAGTTGTAATTAATTTGACTACCACCTTCAACCGGTTCACATTGGTTTGGGTCTCCAAACATGTACACGGTGTTGTTAAACATTGTAAAAGCTTTGTAAATTAATGTCATCCATTTATTTGGTACCATACTGAATTCTTCGATAAAGATGGTCTTGTTCTTGAGATTGTTGATATCTCTGCCATTCCATTCGCAAAAGTAGCTGTCAAACGTATGGCAAATGTTTTTGGCTTCTTCTTTATTCAAATCCTATTCTAATTAATTTGCTTTTGACATTTTCACCGGCTTTATTAGTAAATGATAAAACAAGTGGATTTTTTGCTTCTTGTACCATTTTGCAAAGTTTTGTTGTTTTACCGGAACCTGCTTGGCCATTAAAAATACATCCTTTTCCACTTTTCACAGTATAATCTGTCATACTCATGTTTTCTCTGTAATGTTTTTCAAAGTAAGCCAATTGACTGTCTGTCACAAACGCTTTGCCAATTTTATTGGTTTTGAATTTCACGTCTTTTTTATTTCTGAATGACATTTTTGGGTTTGTAATGTAGACACCGTCTGTATTGTATCCATATAAAACACTGTCTTTGCCATGACATGCGTCAATAAGTTGCAGACATTTTAATATGGCTTCTGAAATGACAGATCTCTTGATACTTGTATGGTCTGAGGATATACGATTTACTGTTTGTTCACGAATAAGATAAATATCATTGTAATGATCAACTGTAACATTTTTGCCTTCAGTCATTGCAGAGGTCTAACAACACATTGCTGTGTCATATTCTGTACAAGTAAACCCTTGATTTATTTTATTGTATTTTCGTCCAAGTTCTCCAATGAAACTGTTTGCTAATTTTTTGCTTCACTCTCTGGAAAGTTGTCGAATATGTAGTTGATGAACTCACTGAATGTGTCTGGTTTAAGAGCTTTCTTTGTGACTATTTTATGTTTGATTTGACTTATTGGCATATACAAAAAATCAACAAGGTATGATACCAGATTAGAGCTGTAAAAACCGGCTTCAATTTTAATGGGGTTACTATAAAAATCAATCACTGTTTCGACGATATAAAATTCACCACATTGACTGAGCTCGCTCTTGCATTTGAACGGTTTAATAACATCATGAATGCTGTAAATAGGAATTTCGTGATTATTGCATAACAATATGCTTGGGTAACATTTGGTAATATCAATGCTGACAACGTCTTCAGGTACATCATTTGTTGTACACCATTGTAAAGCTCTTGGATAATATTCATCTAACATTTGCCGTGTATTTGTATTGTAAGATGATTCAGGAATGTAACCGTTTAATTGTTTGAATAAACTTGTTGCAATTGACGTAAAACTTTGATTTGTCCATTTGAAATCATGTGTTTTATACACTTCAAAAAGTTTGTTGCAAATAGTTTTTCTCGTATCATATTCTTCATTCAAGAGATACATGTTCTTTTTGTGATCAATGAACCCATCGAGAAAGCCATTATTGTTCCAATGCAAGTATTCAATATAATAATTTTCATTCCTGCTATACAAATCAAGGGCTTCTTTCATCTTTGTTTTCTCAGGGAGGATGACAATATGATTCTCCTTATCCAGACAACATATTTCGTCAACATAGTCAATTTTTGTGACATTTTCATGCCTTCTTGTCCACTTGAGTTCAGTCATATGCTGTAATAAGTCATGGCACCCCCCTTGATTAGCCTTGCTTGCTACAATTTTAAGTTTTTCATCTGTGATGGGATAGCAGTGATGATCTTTCACGATATACACTAAAACAACATTTGTACGAGTATTAGTTGCGATATGTGCAATGAATTTTTTGTACCTAGCATCAAAAGCATGGATTGACACATTATTATGGCATTCTTTCGCCCAATTAATCAGCTGTTCAGTATTAATCATATCACCTTCGAATTCGGGAACAAATTTGTAAATTTCAATTTTTAACTTGTCATAAGTGTATGTTTTAAAACCTGGTTTTCCTCGTACTTGATCCCAAACATAGGCAACAACACAAGTATTTACCCCATGGCTATTGATGGGTCGTTGTTTGTTTAATAAATATGATTCAAGTTTTAAATTACCCATTTTATGTTGTTTGTTATGTTTATTATCAAGTTTAATAATTTTGCGACCAATTTCTGATATAAACTCTCCTGATAATACGTTGAATTTGTTCCTCAATAATACATACATCGCAAGTTTGTAAATGTCATCCTTGTTCATGCGTTTGGGTTTTTCAACAGTGAACGGACCATAACTTTTTATCACTGTATCATGATATTTTTTTGATTTTATCACTTTTTTTCGTAAAATATTGAATTCATCTACATTGTTTTCTTCTAATGATCTTGAAAATGGGACAGATACTTCAACATCCAAAATCATTGACACCAACTCTCTCTTGCCTGAGATCTTGCTGAGTCTTTTTTCAAATAATTTTGTAAAACTCATTTCGGCTCTTTTTTTGTTTTTACTCATTTTTATCTCATCTTTGCGTAAATCATCTAATGTTGAATATATCATCGGATATTCATTTATGATTTTTTCTTGATGTGTTTCTCTTTTTTCGATACTTTCTTCATTGCTTTTTTGAAAGGTTCATCACTTTTAAATTGAATTGAATTGAACAGTTCATTACTTTTTGATCGATTAGACATCAGATTTTGATACCTTCTATCAATATTAGCTGATTTTTCTTTGATACGTTTTTCCTTTGTCGACACTTTCTTTATTGTTTTTCAAATGGATGATTAACAACTTTTTTCATAAAGTCTGGAAATGGGTCATCTTCAAATAGGTTTTCGTGATTATAAACCACCTTATTTGGCACCGGTTTAATCACATTGGGCTTCTCTTGCTTCAATAGCATTTTGATTAGTTGAGATTTTGACATTTTTTTGAGATCACTCTTATTCATATTATTATTTGAGATAATTTTCTTCATACTCTATGTGTATTATATAATAAGTCACAAAGCTTTAAATAAGTTATGTATCCAAACCCTTTTAAAGAGATATTATGTAAATTATATTATAATGAGTAAGATTGAAATTAAGAAATGCGTTTATTCTGTTCATCCAATTTATGATCTGTATGCCTTAGACAAGGATGGAAATGTGATTAATATCATTAAAAAGGTACCTCATGAAGGAACCAAAAATAGATCTGGTTATATGCTTTGTATGGTGAAAAAATATGGTGGAAAACAAAAATCATACCAAATTCATAGGTTTGTTTGGGAATGTTTTAATGGTATCATTCCAGAAGGAAAAGTCATTGATCATATCAACAATGCCAAAGAAGGTAATCGTTTGTGTAATTTACAGCTTATGACACAACAACAGAATTGCAAGAAATCTGCAAAAGGTCGAGATTATTCATTTGTCGGTGAAAATCATAAAAATAAAAAGTGTGTGAAAGCGATTAACATCACCACAAAAGAAGTATCATATTTTAATAGCATGTATGCTGTTCAACAACATCTTCAAATTAATGCCGGTATTGTTAAAATGGTTTGTGAAGGCATCAATTATTGCAAATCAGGTGTTTCAAAAAAGGATGGTCAATAGTATAAATTTGAGTATGTCAAAAAAGAGGATATGCCTAATAATCATTTAAAATCAGCTAATAAACGTCGAAACAGAGTATCAGACGAAGACAAAAGGAAACATCAAATAGAAGCTGTGAAAAGATGGCAAAACAAGGAATACAAATGTCCCAAATGTGACAAAATCTATAAGAATAGTTACAAATATGCTCACATCAAAAGATGCAAAAATCCCAATAAATATGACAAAATCAGTAAGAATAGTTACAAATTTGCTCACAACAAAAGATGCAAATAAATAGCCAGAAACAATCATATTTTTGGCTACCAAATAGCAAACAGTATATGTTATACTGAAACGTTTTATTATATATATGTTAGATAATTATCGTTTATATGTTTTCACATGTCCTTTAAATCCCTGAATGGGATCCAACTGTTAAAGTCGTCACTATATCCCTTCCACTTTACTAAAGCTTGTTTCTTCTTGTAATCCCTCCGAATCACTTTATCAATTCTAAATACCTCTTGTTTGGCTTTTAATTATTCAGGTTCATAAAAACTCCCTTCAATATCTTCACCTCTGAGATCTTTTAGTTTGTATGTTATTGGATTAGTGTATTGGATCTTATCTATTATGAATAATTCTTCGGTCCAGTTTGGAGTATAACCTTTATCAAAAGTCTTTCTTTTGTATTAACTAATTCGAACCTTATCACCTACTTTAAATTTTGGTTTATGTTGTAATGTTTCCATTTCACCATATAAATTAAAATACACTATTCCTTCATTCTTTTTCTTTGAAGCCTCTGTGGGCGTCATCTTTATGTTTGAATGTTTTGTGTTATTGTACTGTTTTAATATTTTAGGTAATATGTCTATGTACTGTGTATTACCTTGGACAGTGAACTGCTTCCATATCTCGGACTTCATTGTTCTATTCCACCTTTCAACCACTGAGGCCTTTTCTTCATTCTCGGTGGAGTACATATGTATCTCATTTTTCTCTAGCAAGTCCTTCAAGTGTTTGTTGTAAAACTCTTTACCTTTATCAACCCATAGATATTGTGGGCTTCTACCTTCATTGAATATTGTTTGAAATGCTTCAGTTACAGTTTCACCCTTTTTATCCTTCAGAGGAACAATCCAACCATATTTACTGAAAACATCGATAACCATCAAAAGATATTTATAACCTTTATTCCATTTGCTGAATTTTTGCATTTCAACAAGATCAGCAGCCCATATTTCATCAATTTTATTTACAATCACACGCCGTCGAGTAGAATTGCGTTTTATGGGTGTATGTAATTCATCTGCTAATTTTTCTTGCCAGTTTTCTTCACTCGACGGCTTTTTCCGTTTTTTTGCTTTTTAACACCCAAACCTAGTTTCTCCTTTGTTGCAATTGCATTACGAGCCAACGTATGTCCCCATTGTCCATCTTTCCATGGAATGGCATCAGGAGCAGCAACCATTTTTCGGTCTGCTTTATTCTTGCATTTCCTATCATCTTTACAAATGGAGTAATCAACATCATGTTGCATGGCAACAGCATCTGTCTTATCGGTTGGCTGCTGATATATCTCAATTATTTCACCAGTTGTTGGGTTGTATTTAAGCTGCTCATCAAGAGGATTGTATGGACCTGTGTAATTATGGCCTGGCAAAGTCCAACCTGATTTTGGTTTAGGAAGCTTAGCAATAGCTTTATGAATATCAATAGCGCCGCCGTAATCCAATCTTTTAATATTACCAATAGCACCACCATAATCCAATCCTTTAATATCAGTTTTATGCCTACGTTTTGGTCTAATTGTTGTTGATAATTGTACCAAACCCTCTTTACCAACTTTACTTATAAGCGGTTTAGCTTGATCTAGAACGAAATCGATGGCTTTTTGCTGTAGCTTCGGGTCTCTCATTGCCTCGGATGCATAATATCGACCAGCCTCAAGACCCTTCTTTGCAAGAAAAGGGACACCATGATGAAGAAAACCCTCAAGAGCAGTATCTGCCAATGAACTCATTATGCCCGCACCTTCAGACGGGCTATTTAGTTTAAATTTTTACCTTGATTGCGATTGACAACTCCCAAATTTCCACCTCTATAGTGATCAATGTTGTCTTTTACACCTTTGAATGCTTGACCTGCTAATATCTTTGCTAAACCAGTAAAACTAGGAGCTGGAGTCACAAAATTAGACAATATATAAGCTGCTTTATCGACAGCTGAAGGACCTTTATTTTGTATTTTTCTGATTGTTGATCTTGAAGCTCCTCCTTGATTGCTTTTGACGAATTTTGTTTTTGTGATTCCACATTCAGCACAAACACATTTAAGCATCGATCGACCATTTTTTGTCTTTTGAAACCTTTCACTACCTGGTACACATCCAGTGACCTTTTTCTGTCTGACACAATATGATTTCGTCATTATATAAGTGAGTTAGATATTTTTGAGTTTTTTTCTGTCTGACACAAGTTAAATATTTTTGAAGTAGTCTATGATGAATCTGTGATTGACACTCGCATCTGTTGAACTGAAGATAGTACAAACACCAATATCCACACAACATAGAATCACGTTCTTGTATTTCATGTCCAGAGTATACAAGTTGTTTTCTACTTGTAGCCATATATTTTTGAACTCCTGTTGGCATCATCAGTCCGAAAGAGTCGAAGTATTCACAGAAGTATTCATGAAAATGGTCGATTTCTCTTTGCCGCGATTCACCATCTAAAATCGTCCCCGACTTTCTCTGTGCGACCTTGTAGCTCAGTCGGCAGAGTAACGGTAGATCTAATCCGGAGGTCGTGGGTTCGATTCCCACCGAGGTCAAAAGATTTTTTCTTTGCCTCGTGTGGTTCCCTGTTTCCCTTTACTAGGGCTAACGCCCAGTGGGTTATTCATGGGTTTAAGTAGCACTTTAATTTACACTTCAGAGTTAATTCTCTATTCCACTATTTGTATTCACAGTATGTGTCGATATTCCGATAACATACCCAATGAGTGCCAGGTCCAACCCGGCTGTCAAGATTGACTATTCCACATTCTTCTCTGCTTTGTCTTGGTAAAGCGTCCCGACTAAAAACTCCTCTAAAATGTTCGATGTTAAGTTGTTTTACCCAATCCAATAAATCAAAGTTGGATAATGCTTTAAGAATTGTATAGGGATTGAATTGAAAGGACTGTTTTTGCCTAGCAGAAGACCTTTTCCTTTGGCTGTCCTTTTTTATCGAGTTTTTTTTAATCCAAAACCGATTGGGTTTTCGTTCCACGAACCAATAAAAGGCGGTGATTGATATGGTATTAAATCATGAGATCCACCATCTTTTTTCACTACCATGGCATCTGGAACATGCACAGGTAATGATCGTCTCGGACGACTTCTTTCAACATGTAAACCTTTTCCAGTCAAGGCTTTCAGAAGCAGAGGAATTCCAATACTCGCTAAAATTGTTCCAAGACCACCGCCAATCTGAGTTTTTGTTGGTTTGATAACAAGTTCTCCACCAGACTGCAGAGCATTGACAATATCTTCTTTCTGTTTTTTTGTCAACATACTTTTGTAAGCTATCAACTGATTGATCTTGCTTTGAGGTATAAGAAAACCTCCCTTTTGTTTCTTCCCAAACAGTTTATCAATTCCAAGACTTCCAAGAGCTGAAAGAGCACCTGTTGCCAATGCTGGAGCTGCTTTTGATACAGCTGTAGTTGCATATGGTAATAGTTTTGTTCCAAGAGAAAAAAGACTTGTCCAAAGAGAACCACCATGTACTACAGCTTTTCTGATTTGTGTTTTTGATATATTGATGTCTGATCCTTTATTCATATTTTTGGCTTTAATCAGTTTGTTGATCTGTGTCTTTGTCAACATAAGTTGATCATTACCAAATAATTCTTCATTTGATAATCTTATTGTTACAGCTGAATTTGTTCTGAATGCTTTTGCAAGCTTTTTTTTTCTGACCCGGTGAAAGTGTCACTCCATGAGGATGATAAGTAGTCATATAATATATAATTAGATTAAATTGTATTTAAGATTGTATTTAATTATTTCCTTACATTGATCTCAGATTAATTTTCCATCAGTCTTTCTCATTTCAACATCCTGTTCATAGAGGACTAGTGCATATTCACTATAATCTGCGTTTGTTCCATTACTCAAAGTGTATTTGAAAGTTAGTTTTGTCATCCCATCCCGAATATCCTGTTTCTGTTTTGTCAGATCGAAATAAATAAAAGGGAATATGGAGCCGAAGTTACCCTGTTTAGAAGAGTGTCGTCACTAAAATCGTTGATGCCTTGGACATACTTCAAAACATCTCTGAATACCCTTGATGGTTCAGTTGATGGTTTATAGTGAACCTCTGGGTAATCAATTCCATTGCCTACCTCAAGATGACAACTCGTCATTGTTCGGTTATTTGCAACTGAAAATGTGTTATACAAGAATTTATTGGCTGTCTGAGATTCATCACTTGCGTCGTTGATTATGAAGACAAATACATGCCTCGGTTTGTTTATTCCTGTTGAAATACGGAAATTAGCTGTCTGTTGTCTTGTTGAGTTACCTCTCTCAACCATTTCTTTAAGATAAGTCCACTTTCTTGTATCAAGATATTTGCTCATATATAATGACTTTCCATCTGCATTAAAAATAATACGAGGGACAATTAACTGAAATTTGGTGAGTACTACACGACAATTATCAGCAGCCTGCCAAATTAAATTTGCATCACTTTCAAGTGTTAGGTTCAACTCTATTTTCGAGTTAGGTAGAAGTTCTCCGTAAAGGCTCTTGAAAAATCCATATCTATTCAATGGTATTTCTGCATTTACAGTACCATTAGCACCATTTAACAGTAGTTTACGAGATGCAAATCCTTTGTTATAATTAGCCTGAGCTACTCTATCTTCAGCATGTCTGTTAGTGTCAAGATAAAAAAACTCATTTGTCCCTTGAGAGGAAGCATAACCTTTGGAATACTGAAGCAAGTTTTTGATGTTTGTCGCTTGGTTAGCATCTCTACATTCGTAGACATCAACACCATTCATTTTTACATTTATGTCATTAATAAGAGAGAGAGCGGAATTTACCATGCCGTTTCGATCATCAGCAGCTATATCAGCTCCATCTGCAAGCTTCTTTACAATGAAATCAACATTTAAACGAGCATTGACCCAATCGAATGGTGTAGTCACTGGAAAACTTGAACCATTTACAGACTTCAAAAAAGTTTGTCAAATCTCTGTAAAATGTATACATTTCCTTTGTAAATTGCAATGTCTGTAAACGTGCACACTTACAGAGATTTTATGAACCCTATAAAATGTCTGTAGATTCGATAGAATTTTACGCGTCCAGATCCCATTAAATGTCTGTGAAATCTCAATGTTTTCTGTGTAAATTGTAAGCAAAATTTACAGAGATTTCATAAACTTTGTAAAAATCCTTGTAAAATCTCAAGGTATTCTCTGTAAAAAAAACTATAGGAAAAAACTGTAAAATAAAGAACATAAAATGTCCATAAAATCTTCGTAAAAATCGAACCAAAATAACTGCATGAAATGTTAATAAAATGTACACAAATAAAAAGCACACAATGTTAATAAGAAGTGGGTGTAATGTTTGTAAAATATACAAGGAGTACCATATGAAATCTCAGCAAAATCTTCATATTTTCTCTGTAAAAGACAGAGGGAAACAAACCAGGATGAAACGCCAGAACACAAAATCCCAACAAAATGTCTATAAAAAGTGAACAAAAGCTGGACCCCAAAGTGTCTGTCGATAAATCAAGTGCAGACAATACTGTATCTTCAAAAGATATGTATTTTATTGCAAAATGTTAACGTTTTCTTTGCAAAAACGAGCTGGTACTAAAGCGACCTGAAAAACGCTAAAAACGTCAGTGGCCGTGAACTTTTCAGGGCCGAGCTTGCCAGTCCATCGCCACTGAACATTTAACGGCATGAAAAAGGTATCCTTTCTATTGCAATTGCCGCAGAAGTTGTATAATTTACGTCCCTTAGCTTTATCGTTTCTTATAAACACTGGAAAATTATATTTTCATTCCAAACGGCTGCTGGTATAACTCACAATTGGAGTTACTAATGTTCTATGTTACACTGAACTGTACGAGGCGTGCCCCCCGCCAGTTCAGAGGGGCTAAACTAGACAGAGAGAAAGACAGATTACACGCATGCTACACTGGACAACATAAGGCGTTCCACCCGCTAGTAGGGAGGAATTAAACTATAGAGAGAGAGAGAGATTACATGTATGTTACACTGAACCGTATGAGGCGTGCCACCCGCCAGTGCAGAGGGGTAAAACTAGAGAGAGAGAAAGAGAGATTACATGTATGTTACACTGAACTGTATGAGGCGTGCCTCCCGCCAGTTCAGAGGAATTAAACTAGATAGAGAGAAAGAGAGATTACATGTATGTTACACTGAACTGTATGAGGCGTGCCTCCCGCCAGTTCAGAGGCATAACGAGCCAGAGGTTCTTAGCAACCACAAAAATACCACTGGATCCCGCTGAGATAGGGGGCAATTTGCCACCAATCTCAGCAGGATATCCAGCTACTCTGAACATTCCAATGTAATTGAATCGCGTCTGGTACTCGTTTCTGTTTGATATGGGGCGTCAATTTTCACGCTTATCTGTCATAATCCTTAAACGCGATCGTTTATTTATGACGAGAGTTTAATTAAATTCTATCTTTAGACCTGATGCACTCGAAAAGTGACTGCGGGAACCGGAAAACGATACCCAATAGTTTGTTTTGGTTTTGGTGAATAATTACTCTTGAGGTAGGCTCACCGGTTCCAGAAAATAGCACTAAATTACAACCAAAGACTCAAGTTTTCTTTGTTTCTCTTTCGCATGCAATATGGGAAAAACAATAGGGCTGTTTATACGAGAGAAAATAAGCCACGGCTTACGCTGGCCACGGATTACATAAGACACGAACACTCCGTATAAATGGTACAAAATCTACATTCACGGCTTTCTCAAGCTGCGGCTTATCCTGGCCTAGGAGTTTTTACTTGTATAAATGGTTCCTTTCGCGTCTTCTGTAAGCCGCGGCCAGAGTAATCCATGGCTTATTTTCTCTCGTATAAACAGCCCTATTATGTGTTTTGTTTTTGGAGGGATATATATCTCTTTTGAACGCTAATTAAAATTCGCTTGTATTCCTAAATCAAAGATACTTGCAATACATGGTAATAGTGAACATATTTGGGAGTAATATACACAAATCGGTCTGCAAGTATTACTCTTCTTAAACGCCGTGAAAGTAAATTAACATCACTGAGCTAAAATAATTCGCTTCAATATGTGATATCGTTGCGTGCCCATGAACAAAAGTTTTACTATCCGTACGGTTTCCCTAGGAACTGATAAAATTCTCGTTGAATAATTCCTCAATAACCTCGGCAGACGTCGAAATGGAAGTTTCACTATTCGACTTCCGAAACCGACCTTGGCAGGAAAAGCGACAACGGCGACGGTATCGAAATCATCATTTCAAAATACAACTTCTCCTTTTTCTAATTCTCTTCCGATTGTTCAGATTTGTTTAACTTGGAAAATGCTGGCGAACTCTCCAAGGACTAAATTAGTCTGAGGGCATTAAAGTAAGGAAAACGTTCTCGAAAAACAAAAAACATTTCATCCGAACGTGTTATTGTTCTGCAAAGAAATGTACCAACTGTAAAACGTTTTGGTCATTAAACCTGCTTACAACATTTGCCTAGATTTGTATGTGCATTTCATAAAACTGATCATGTTATATATCCCAGACGCACTCAGGCATATAGTGATGCCAGGACCTCAACCTGGATGAACCAGAAAAGATATAGAACATTTTCCTACATTTAACTGCACTTTAAAAAATGTTCATGTTATATATCCCAGAAGCACTAAGGCATACAGTGATGCCAGGACCTCAACCTGGATGAACCAGAAAAGATATAGAACATTTGCCTAAATTTTTAGCTGCATTTAAAAAAAACTGTTATGTTAAATATCCCAGAAGCACTCAGGCATACAGTGATGCCAGGACTTCAACCTGGGTGAACCAGAAAAGATATAGAACATTTGCCTAGATTTTTATCTGCACTTCAAAAAACTATTCATGTTATATATCCCAGAAGCACTCAGGCATACAGTGATGCCAGGACCTCAACCTGGATGAACCAGAAAAGATATAGAACATTTGCCTAAATTTTTAGCTGCATTTATAAAAAACTGTTATGTTAAATATCCCAGAAGCACTCAGGCATACAGTGATGCCAGGACTTCAACCTGGGTGAACCAGAAAAGATATAGAACATTTGCCTAGATTTTTATCTGCACTTCAAAAAACTATTCATGTTATATATCCCAGAAGCACTCAGGCATACAGTGATGCCAGGACCTCAACCTGGATGAACCAGAAAAGATATAGAACATTTGCCTAGATTTTTGTCTGCACTTCGTAAAACTATTCATGTTATATATCCCAGAAGCACTCAGGCATACAGTGATGCCAGGACCTCAACCTGGTTGAACCAGAAAAGATATAGAATATTTGCCTAAATTTTTAGCTGCATTTAAAAAAACTGTTATGTGAAATATCCCAGAAGCGCTCAGGCATACAGTGATGCCAGGACTTCAACCTGGATGAACCAGAAAAGATATAGAACATTTGCCTAGATTTTTATCTGCACTTCAAAAAAACTATTCATGTTATATATCCCAGAAGCACTCAGGCATACAGTGATGCCAGGACCTCAACCTGGATGAACCAGAAAAGATATAGAACATTTGCCTAGATTTTTATCTGCACTTCATAAAACTATTCATGTTATATATCCCAGAAGCACTCAGGCATACAGTGATGCCAGGACTTCAACCTGGATGAACAAGAAAAGAATTGTAACATTTGCCTAAATTTTTATCTGCAAGTTACATATTCTAAATCACTTGAATATTTTACTATTGCTATTTTCCTCGCACAAACATACACAGAGTCCTAAACTACTTGGTAGTTTGAAAAGGCTTTCAGAAGCTGTAATTTCTGGCCATCACATACTGAAATATGCCGATTATCCCCTTGAAAATCTCAACGAATCGCTAAAGCATAACATTTGACGAAACTAGCGTTTTGTCTTACAAAGCCATAAAATGCCATGAGAACACGGCGTAAGCGTGCCGCGTGGTGGTAACTTAAATTCTGCCGCTGAAGGGCAAAAACAATACTTCTTTCAAGGTGTGCGAAGATGCTCCTGCAGTGAAACCACAAATGGAGTACGTTGACGGCTCTTATGCAGGCCTATAACGTCACTCCTTAGCAACTAGACTTGGGAGATTTTTTAACTTCCGATTATCTCTGGCTCGTTATGATTAAACTAGATAGAGAGAATGAAAGATTACATGTATGTTACTGAACTGTATGAGGCGTGTTACCCGCCTGTACAGAGGGGTTAAAATAGATAGAAAGAATGAGAATTGTACTGATGGCTTTTCCCAGACCATAAATAGATGACCACCCAAGACAAATTCCTTTGGCAATGAAGTTGGTGTCCTTGATACTCTGATGTGCTATTTTTCTTTCTGTAAAAGAAAAAAAAAAGACTTTAAATGAACTAAACTGATTGAAGGAACAAAGAAAATGCTAGCATTTGATTTGTATGATACAACACATAATATAATTATGTATCTACGCATATAGATATACATGTGCATGTACATGTATTCCTTAATGTTGAAAACATCACTTATGTGCATTAGCCTCCTTTGCAGCTGTTGTTTGGGTCTGTCCTTAATCCCTCCCCACTAATGTCTGGTGAACTAAGCTGGAAATTCCATTCCCATTGTGTCTAAGTATTCAATCTGGAGGGAGAAAAGAACTGACAAAAATGGCTGCAAAGGAGGCTACAGGAACTTACATGTAGCCACCAAAATTTAACAGCCATGATGTGACTAATCAGTTCCTGGGAAGGGAATGTCCGGCTCCGTTCAGCAGATGTTGGTGGGGAGGGAGAATACGACCAACATGTAAGTAACAGCTGCATAGGAGGCTATTACAGTGTACTGTATGTGCATCAATTGGTCAACACTGGATAGACCATTAATAAGGAAAGATTCGGTGGGTCAACCGTACACAAAGATTTATTATTTTAAAGACTTGGTTTGCCTGGACTAGGGACTGTTATTGGCTGTGAAAAGCTTCCGTAACTTACATGCATTGTAACATGATACATTATGCCTTCAAGGAAAAGCATGGACAATAAGACTTCACTGTGGAGGCTATTTCATGCTTAGTATAGGCTTAACTTATTACAGTTTGCATAAAGGCAAAAAAAATTGAGTAGAGTTAATGTGGTGGCAATGAAAAGTACATGTACCTTACTCTGTTACAGTAGCATGTATAAGGTATGAAAAGGAAATTACTATTAGGGGGTAAACTTCAAAGGACTCTATGTAGCACATAATTATGTATGATACCAGATTGGCTAGAAGAAAAAATTGCTTGTACTGCAGGTCACATTAATTTTTATTTATAGGAAAGATGAATGTTTTTTTTTGGAGCAGGCAATTTCAACAGTTTCAATTTATTTTTTTCCATATTTCTTACACATTGTTACAAGATAAATATGTATTAAGATACAAAAGATAAATAAATAAGAAAAGAATGAGAAACAATGGCAAGGATGTCCATAAAGAAACCATTGGGGCTTATACGAGCTACGGGCTCCTAAAAAATTACAACATGGAAATCATGATTTTTAGGCATACATGTAGCTTATTTAATTAATCAATTCATTTAGATTACAAAGTGAGTGAAATAAGAAATACAACATGATACATGTAGTAATGCATGAAACCCCAAACAGAAACTCGAAAACAAAATCTGAGTTCCAGATGGGATTCGAACCCACGACCCTCCACAATCTAGATGGATAACCACTGAGCTACTGGACACTCTATGGTGTGCAAGGGTGAAATGTGGGCTTTGACTGGAACCGTATCACGTGGTCACACAGCCAAATAATGACTAGCACATACATAACTGCATCACGCAGTCACATTGAGGCATATCAAAGATGGCTGTGTGACCGCGTGATGGAGTTCCAGTCAAAGCCCACATTTCACCCTTGCTCACCAGTAGCTCAGTGGTTAGAACGTCCGTCTAGATCGCAGAGGGTCGTGGGTTCCAATCCCATCTGGAACTTGGACTTTTTTCGATTTTCTGTTTGGGGTTTCATGCATTACTATCATGTTACACTTAGGTTACGTGTAAAAAGCAAGCACACAAACAAACACACACCAGCAGCAAAACATAAAACAACACTTTCAAAAAAGGAGTAGTCAATAGAGGAGTAATGTTCTTAATTCAGATTTCAACAGAGAAATACTGTCAGCATTCTGAATTTCTGAATGAAAGAAATTAAACAGTTTAGGTCTGGAAACTTATTGCAAACTGTCTGATATTAGTTCTACACAGAACAGTTGCAATGTCTAGTATTGTAACGATGAATATGACTTATCAGCAAACACAGTTCTCTGAATGCATCAGGAGGGAAGCCTTTCTTGAAAAGTAACAAACTTTCCAATTAATTTTGAAATCGGTTAACATTAGATAGTTCACCTAACTGGTGATCATAGGGTATGGACAAATATACATGTATTTACAGCATTATTCATTCTTTTAAAGTGGGAGTACAGTAATTTAAGACATACAGTGTAGTGTAAAGCCCTGGCCAAACTACATTGTACATGTATCCAAACTATAGTCTGTGGCAAAACAAGCTACTGGTACAACTTGACGCTAAAATGTAATTTAAAACATACACTGTAGCACTAAAGTGGAAACCAAAAGTGCTTAGCGTTAATGTTTATGGTACCAGAGCTGTTCAGTGTTCGGTGTGAAGTGAGAAAAAATCATGGAATGGTTGAGAGAACAAGCTGAAAAGGGTATGTTCCAAACCGTTTTACAGTTATCATTGCAAGATACACCCGTGTTTAGGGAGATGATTAGAATCAACAAGCCCAGATCAGTTCTCAGAAATTTTAAACGCTATTGAACCGGACATCTGCAAAGAGAGCACGAATAGCAACTATTGATTGGCAAGCAGGGTGAATGTGACTTGCATCAGGATAAAGCTTTGTTGGAAGAGCGGCAAAACACTGCAACGTTTTTTTCATTGAGCAGAATTGTTGGGCGTAATGTTTGATCAAAAGCAAACTCTATCCAACACTTGATCTAGCAAAAATTGTTTGACAAACATCATCCAACATGGGCGGTCAAACGGTCGAACAATCTTGCAATGTTAAATCCAACTTTGTTCAATAGTTTGACCAGGACTTAAAAGAAATCACAAGCCCATCATGCTGATGTGATCTTTTTTGTTACACTGGATCAAGGTTGCATGAGGTGGAACAAAAATTCCGAAGACGACAAAAGGTTCAATAATGGTCACATTCCTTCATCATGCTATGTTACAGAAAGTTCTTACCTTAAAAGGTTTTACTTTTCTTTGCAACTTGAGCATACACTGTAAAGTAGTCTGCCATATACTGTACTGCGCACATAACTACATGTATTCAGCCTGAAGATTAAAAAAACCGGATGTCAAGGCCAAGTATACACTGAACTGTACAGTTCAGAAACCAGAATGAAAATATGAGCTTAAATATTGAAAAATATGTGCATGTTAACACAATACAAAATGCTACATTGGCCAGGCTGAAAAATTCAAAGATTCAAATCTTGAGTGCCAGAGGATGATTACTGTTATGATCTCCCAAACAATACTGTTACATGTAGATGGTCTTAGTGTAGGTCTCTGGAAAACATGATCTAGTTTTTAAGTGTTACAAGCCATGATGGCAGGCCAGAAGACAGTCTTATAATTATTTTGTATGCTTACGCATGTCAACACTGTGTCTTAACCTTCTCATGACCAAGCATCATTGCAGTTTGCAGGGATGACGCAAACATTAAGGGAGATTCTTTTTAAAGGATTGGTGTTAATACTGCAATGGCACATGCATATATGGTTGGGCTTGGGAGTTTTACGCTTGTTCCATGAACATGAAGCCATCTTAAATGTTATTCTTTATTACACACAACAACTAGACAATCATACAGTCTGTAGGTATGAAAAACACCCCAGCAGTAATGAAATTTCAGAAATCCAGGAGAATACACTGTAATTACAGTATGGTCTTCATTGCACATTCTCATTACAAGCCATAAACTGAAACTTGTTGAATGACTAATTATTGTAAAAGTTAAAAAAAGGCAAAAAGAAGTGAACATACCACCTTATGATGCAAAAAAATAACTTTAAAAATTTTAGATAGTTCCACTTGCCGTTGATCTGCTCTCATACAGTGATGGTCTCACTGACAGTTGTAATACTTGGGTGAGCTATCACTACAGTCTGTAAAAGGAGGGTCGGTACATTTCACTGACCCCCAGTCCATGGACTACCATGATGGACTACCGAAATGGACTACCTATATGGACTGCTAAATGGACTACCAAAAATGGACTACCCTTAATTACCTACCTTGAAAAAAAAAAATAGTAAAGTTTGGTTGTTTTCATCGATTGATCATGATCTTCACCATCTTTTATCTTTTAAATGCTGCTGGTCAGCTGTTCTGCAGGCGTATTCATTCGTCTCGTGTGATGGCTGACATGCTGGATGGTGAGTAAAAATTTGAATTTATAATCGTTCGTTATAGATAGGGTAGGGAAAATCACAGATATTTTGGTCTTTCAGTGCCCCCAACACTGAAATATTTTTTTTCGCTAAAATTAATCTTTGCACCTATTCAAAACGCATTGCGCCTTTAATTTTTTATAACCAAATCGTGAGTTTTTACAGGCTGTAAAAGTTACGACATTAGCCGTCATCTGTCACACGATCAAGGTAGTAAGGAGCGTGGGTCTTTTCCCCAGTTAAAGTCACAAACTGATTTTCATCGCACTGCATCTTTGTAAACATGCATACATAATAGTCAACTGGGGAATAGACCCACGCCCCAGCTGACTTGGTCATGTACCAAATGATGCATAGTTTATCGTAAGCCCTATAAAAAAATTCTAAAGGCTGGAAATAAATGCTACATGTTTTTGGAATATGTACAAAGTATTATAAAATTATTAGCGGAAAGAATAACTATTCTTGGGGCTAGGTGCACTTTAAATAAGGTAAGGCTTTTGGGAAGCAGGCTGCACCCCCACCCAACTTTTCAGGGAGTACCCCCTGGGCCTGGTCATGTGATCTATTTTTGAGTTGTATCTTCTTCTGTCACTTACCATTTTGAGCATCATGACAGCCAGGCAAGGAATCATCTGGAAGATTATAAATCAAATTTTTACTCCAGCTGCAGCCTGTCAGCCATCATGCACGACGAGTGAATGCGCCTGCAGAACAGCTGAACAGCAGCATTTAAAAAATAATCACGATCAATCGATGAAAACAACCAAACTTAACTAATTTTTTTTTTCAAGGTAGGTAATTAAGGGTAGTCCATTTTTGGTAGTCCATTTAGCAGTCCATATATGTAGTCCATTTCGGTAGTCCATCATGGTAGTCCATGGACTGGGGGTCAGTGAAATGTACCGACCCGTAAAAGGAGGCAAATGCCATACAATACTCAGTAGCTGTTTAGCACAACTATTGCAAAACAAAAGTACAGTGTAAGGCTCCAAGCATTTCAAATACAATCAAGCAGGATAGAGATTTATGTTTTAACACCCCAAATACTTGCCTGGACACAAGCACGGTACTTATTATGGAAAAAATAAACAGCCTTTGAAGGTCATTTGTACGTGATACATGTACAGTTGTAGTACCGGTAAATAAAGCAAGCCAACTACAGTGTAATTTAATTGACATATTACTGTATACTGTGATTGGGATAAAAATATATAGAACTATAAATTAGCTTTGTCTCTATTTCTTTTCTCATTGTAAAAAAAGTCAGGTCACTGATATGAAATCAAGCAGACTTTATTGGACGGCAGCTGTGGCCAGAATTAATTTTGTACCACACGATTTTTTTTGTCGAGTTAGGGTTAACAGAATTAATAGTTGCATTACCACAACAGTAGGCACTTCAATGAAGATGTGAACACTCAAACTAAAAGACCCATCTTCAGCCTTGATGCATTACAGGGCTGTACACGCCATGACCAATAATTCATGAATTTCGTGTGACATGAAATTCCTTAAACCTTTGAAGCCCTTGTTTTATCCCACAATTAATGGCTGCTCTGTTTTTCTCTTTGGGAAAGTTTTGTATATCTATTTGTAAATTTTGGCCCATTTTAAGTCAGAAGAGTCAAGTGTGGCAACATGATAATGGCCAATTCATACAGCATTGTTTTTTATCAAATTTAAAGTACTTACATGACATGTACTGTAACAAGAAAATGAGGTTTTATGTTGGGTGCTTTTTACCTTGAAGTTTCTACCAATTCACTGAGGGCCAACTTACTGCAATTTGGAAACCGATTTGATGATGAGTAAATTGTGTATATGTCTGGATAACTGTTTTCCTCATGTTTGATGTTTTTACTTCAAGGTCAGTTTCCATAATGGACTATGTGGCTTGGCTCCACTCTTCAGTGTCAATTCAATCTGACTTGTCATTGTGTCTCTTTATGAACTGCAATTTTCATGCCCCATTGGGCATTCTACAATTGTCTAAACTGAGTGATAATTTCTTTCTTGATGAGATCTCTGTGATGAGGTCTACACTGCTGTGTTGCTTTGTTTTGCTCCTACAGCTGTATGCTTTAGTGTAGAGCTAAATGTTTCCTTCCTTTAACAACAGCACAATTTCAAAACAAAAAGAGATGCAAACATTGGATCAAGGGAGAAAAATAGGCCTTTAAATTAGAAAGCTAATTTCAAAAGATGTCCACACAGTTCCATATACATAATTAAATACAATCATTGTATTACTGTTGTGCTAACCTTGCTCCCGAAACAGAGTTTGGGTCTTACATTATTTTGTAAGTGTATACGTAATTAGTGGAGTCTTGTCATCTAATTTAGACACTTGGAAAGCAAAATTTATAATTGGGTTTAAGTACAAGTACATTAATTTATGATCACACCAAAAGCTCACTTTGCCACCAACTACAGGTAAATCAATAGATCTAATCAAGTGTAAGCCAGTTGAGCACCTAGTTTGCCGCAATCTTAACTACGATTCCTTACCTGCACATGCAGTAAGCTTAACCCTTGCTTATATTAAGAACAAACACGGTAATGAATTAGCAAGATAGCATAATTTTATACAGCTGCACGTACTACTGTAGTTATGCAATGCTTTCGAGTGGTACATATATACCATGGAAAATACCACTAGTCTCTTGTATTTTCTTCGTATAGCAAGCTATTTGAGATACATACACCCAGCCAGTACTATATGTTGGAAATATTACAGTCTAAAATGGCCAATATGCTTACCTTTGAAATCTACAGCAGACCAAGGCAACCATCACTGAACATGGAGACCAAAAACTTGAACCAACAGCACTCGATTACCGTGGAAGAAGCTTGCCAACCGGTCGCATATACGTTGTAAAACTATTAAATTCCATTATTCTATGATCTTGAGGTAAAAAGCCATTCGAAGTGGGAGAAATTCCTTCCAAACTGTCTTCCACGTGTCGAAGTTTGAGTTGAAACGGGCGCCAAAACTACAAATTGCCTACCGGGAATGAACTCGTTTGCGCATGCCCAAGTCTAACCCAACTCCCTCGAGCTCCCTCTCGGTCAGAAGATAATAAAGAACAATAGTACGCAATTTCAAATCAACAGTTTTTACAGCAATGACATACTTCATTTCATTTAATAATTTGAGAGGCCTATTGAATCTTTTAGTAAAATCATGACTAAAACTAACACCGACTTTGTCTCTGTTTTTACTGTTGAATCGAAATGAAATTTCTGTCATATACTATTATATTAGATTAGATAGTTTTGAGTTTGATATTTACAATAAAACATTCACGATAAGAAAAGGAATAAAATATCAAATCCATTTATATGCTAAAAATCGTGATCAAGACAAATATCAGACTTTAATGGAAGAAATGGATGGAATAAGCAAACAAGTCGGTTACCCTGTTTTAATATGCAGTCAAGATGAGATTTTACCAGTTGAACAACTGCAAAACACTGATATACAGAGATTGGTTGGTTATTTGATGATTTTGTGTGTGAAAAAAAGCAGAAGCCTCTCATAGACTATTTCATTCAAGGACGACATAAAAACTGCTCAGTGATATATCTCACTCAATCCTTTTATGGGTCCTTTTATTGTTTGAAACGGGACGGAACCGACCCGGCGCTGGGCGATCTGAACATGGCTGGATACGCAATTGAGGATTTGAAAGATGCTGATAACAGCACGCCAGCTGAAAACGCCGTCAACAAAAAATATGTAGACCAGGGGTTGCAAACCAAACTAGATACGATTGCTCAAAAAAATCTCAACATGAACAACAACGCCATTATTGATCTTGCTCCACCCGTCAACGCAGACGACGCGGCTACAAAAAGATATACTGACGAGTATTTTCTTCGACGAGATGGTTCGACTGCGATGTATGGCGATCTGTCAATGTCCAACCACAAAATCAAAAATGTTGGGGCGCCGGCCGCCGACAAAGATGTTGCTAACAAAATTTATGTTGACCAAGCCCCTTTTCTCAAAACTACTGGCGGGCAAATGGCGGGCGACATTGACATGAACAACAACACACTCGCAAACTTAAAAGACCCTGTGGTGGCAAGCAGTGGGGCAACAAAAAGATACGTCGACGCAACCCATGTTGACGCCTCTGGCACGGGCCCGCAAGAAAACCCTTTTGATTATCTCATGAAAGACGTTGACGAATCTACTTCTGAAAATAACATTAGAGTCAATAGTATTACAACTTTTTCAACCTCTCCTCACCAAATAAACAGAAACGCGTACAATTTTACACTCATTGATGACAAAGATGGAACTGAACAGTACCGCAGCAGAATTGGTTTCAATCTTTTCAGACTTCCAATTGGTTTTTACTCCCTCGTTGTAGAGTTTTTCCCCCCGGAAATGCGAAATGTCAGTGTCCATGCAACCGCCGACACGCTGTCATTTAGTGCGCAGATCTCGAAAACATTCCAAATAACTGCGACCATCGCTGCATATGTTAAAACAATACTACACTTTCAAAAACGACAGGCAGGTCAAGGAGAATATCTTTACCTTGATTTGCATGGAAAAACCTCGTCTCCAGACCCAACTGGCCATATAGTTGTTTATGGGGTAAATGGAACAGTGTCTAAAGTGTCCTTCACCGTGTTTGACCAACTTTTCTTTGCAAAAAATGGGAAAATGGTCCTGCAAGCCGATTTGGATTTAAATGGAAAACGCATTCATAATGGTAGTCTGGATATGTTTCGCTCGGGTGTCACCGGAATGATAATGGAGACCGCCTGGACATTGGTTCGTTTTCCCTTTATCAGCCGAAAATGGGAGATGATTTGGATTTGGATGGAAACGCTGTGAAGAGTGGGTCGACAAACTTGTTTGATGGTCAAAATGGAGAATTAACAATGTTAAACCACATCAACATGAATAGCTTTCTTATTAAAGAGGCGAAGTTAGGTGGAAATTTGAATTTGAATGGCAATTCAGTTTACGATTGAGACGAAGCTTTATTCAGTTATTTCGTTGGTGCTGTTCGGTTTTCTAAACCTGTGGTTTGGCCTGGAATGGTTTGCCGACAAATAGGCCTTGTCACTACAATTATTGAAAACCAAAAACATACTTTCGTATTCCCGTCATTTTGGTCCCCGTTCATTTTATTCACTTTTATAACTCGCATGGAACTGAAAATATTCCCCCCTAACGATACAACGGGAGGGACGCTTTCTGTTAACTATAATACTCGAAATAGTAATAATGATCTTCTCAAATCATTCAATATTCCAATTAGTCAAATATATACAACATTTTCCCATCTTTTTCTCAGAATACCCAATGATGCAACTAGCGTATCATCCGTAATAAATGCAAGTAAAAAAGGCGCATTGGCGCGTTTGTTTGTCGATTTCGTTGCATAAAAAATAATATAAATCAATATTATATGGGTACATTTAACACACATCTGAACATGATCGCATCGGTCATGTGAAAGGTCCAAAAGGAGCTGATGGAGTTGGATTCAAATTGACAAACGATGGAAATTATGATCTTGAAAACAAACATTTGAAAAACATCAAGGATGGTACTGACGATACTGACGTTGTTTCCAAAAAATGGATTGAAGATCATGTGACAGGACAAGCTGCTGATTTGTCTCCTTATCTTAAAAAAGATGGTTCTGTACCTATGACTGGTAATTTAGACATGAATGGAAATAATATTTCAGGTCTCGCAAATCCAACTATTGACTCTCAAGCTATAAGTTTCGGTTTTCTTAAAAACTATTCTTTAACACAACTTGCTGAAACTGTACTTTGGGAAACAATGACGAGAAACGATGTAGACTGTTTGTACAGGTTAGATCGTGCTATCCCATCAGTTGCGACCTTTGACAATTCAAGAAAAGTGTCTAAATTGTTCGATCAGTCACTTAGTGAAAATCACGCTTGACAAACATCATCATCATTACAGCCAACAATTTGCACAAAGGCGAATAAGCATAACAACCGTTATTTCTTGGAGTTTAATGGTAATCAAAGGATGATAAGTGATATCAATTTAAATGTGCCATCTGGTGGACAAGATATTGTAAATGTTTATATTGTCTTTAAACTAAACTCCTTCTCAAATAGCACATTCAATAACGGTTTATTTGGCCACGACAATGGCGGATACGATAAATTTGTTGCTTTTGTAAATTCAGGTGATTTAATTATTTCTGGCACAAGCAATAATTTCACTATTATTGGATCTGGAAATTTTCAAGGTAATTCACCAATTGCAGCTTATCAAACAAAAGCTAACTCAAGTGAGTTGAACAAATGGTGCTGTTTATCCATCATTGCAACGTGCCTGCAGGAGCTAATGGATCTGCTGTATGGTGTAATGGAAAAAAACTGGCCAATTTTGAAGCAAGAATATCAGCAGGTTCCAATCAAATGACATTCGGAGATTTGGATCCCAGTGGTATTGCTGGGCTAAACGGCTCAATTATTTTATTTGGTTCGTATCGAGGTTAAACAATTTCAGAGGCCGATATCAAACTTCATCATCATGTATTTTGCAATTAACAATATTTTGTATTTACATAATAATGAAGTAGGACTTATTGGTCCTGGAAATGGATGTATTACACGGTTCTTGGAACATACGCTTGGTTGGGTTGATATATTACACTCACATAGTATTATGCATGATGCTTTTGGAAGATTCCATGATCGTTATTCGTTAGACAGAGGATATCTATATGTCATACCAGAAAATATTACACCAAGTCTTATGAAAAAATCTGCATTGTGTGGTCAGATTTCTGGATTATTTTATTGTCTATCCAAAAGAATTATAACATAAACGATATATATGACAAACCGACGTAAAAGCATATTCGGCTGGAACCATGTTTCAGCCAAACTATCAAAGGAACAAGTTGATGAATTAAAGTCTTATTATAAAACGTATCACAGGAAATGTTGGGCCTATAAAAAAGCTTTGAAACGATTCAAAAAATTGAAATTACTCGGCAATTCTTTGTCAGTAATTTTCGCGTCTGGAGGATTAGCTTCTTCTATTGCTCCAGGTGGTATTAGTTTGGTTGCTATAGGTACAGGCGCACTTTTGATTCAAGGTTGGATGAAACACAAAAATCTGGATCTTAAAATACAACAGTGTGTTTATGCTTTTCAGACATATCAACATTTATTGAATTCCATCAAGAATATGTTAAGAAGTGGAGAATATGATTCAAATCATATGCAGATACTGTACTAATACAGACGATTTTATAACAGACAACAGTCCAACAATTGACAAGTTTTTACAGAAATATGACAAACTTTTCACCTCTGAATAATTAAATTGATTTTGTCTCTGATCAGTGATAACATTTTTTGCCAATATTGTTCATAATCAATTAATGTTCTTTTGGATTTAGTGATAATAATATCACCTCCAATATCCAATTTCAACATATTGAATATTTTTTTTAGTATAAAATCAATATTCACTATTCTTTTCCGATTTTCATTCAATTGTAGTAATACATTTTCTATCTCTTTAAAAATCTTCATTATTTTATCCTTGTCCCTGAAAGTCAATTGTCTTCCATTTTCACTACAATAAATGTCTATTTTATTCATTAAATGATACTTCCGATGATAGACTGATTTACGTTTTATTTTGTACTTATTTTCATGAAAATCGATGTACTCAACAATATTTTGATAACCTTGAACTGTACCACAATTTTTACAAACAATTGCTTTATCATTAATAAGTTCTTGTTTATCGCAACATGTTTCTTCTTTAACAAAATATTTTCCCATTTTCTGATCACAAAATGGACATACGATATATTCCATTTCATGCCATAAATATTCATGAACTTCTGAATCACAATACATTATAATATAATATTACGAATTATTCTTTCCTTTAAATATCATTCTTTACTTTTTATACATCATTCTTTTTAACGAAAATTTATAAAGAATTCACTTTGCCTTAACCTAACGCTATCTCAGACTCTTGAAAAATGGGTGTGAGTTTTTGGCATTACAGCACCAGTAGTTTCGGTGGTAAATGAATGAATATTTGCGTGCGAAAGACGCGCGAAACCCTTTAGCTGGCGACCTGACGACCAATGTTTAGCCGATAGTCAAATGCCCTACCGTGCGGGACAAATTTTGGATCAAATACCCGGGGTATGCCCCGGGGGGGGGGGATGGGCGCTTTTGGAATTGACTGATACATAGATGCATCATATTGATCATGATTTGTGTGACAGTATGTCACAATTTCTGGTACCAAACTCAGATGACATCGCATTTTTATATTTTGTCGCTTTTTTGGTTAATTCCAGTATAAAGTTGATGGTGCCGAATGTAATGGAACAGAAATGGTCTCCTCGTCCGATGATGACATAGACGAAGTATTTGTAAGTGTTATGAGAAACTTCTCGATTATTAGCGAGTGTTCGTATTTTCTTTGCGTGTGACTGGGAAATTTGCTTTACGCTTTACAGATGGTCCCACCTAAGAGAAGACGGCCTTCCAGTGTACTTTCGGAGGTTGAATTTGTTTACTCAAAAGAGAGTCATTCCTCGCAAGATAATAAGCCGAAAGATAAGGTACGTTTTTTTGAATGACCCGCCCCAGGCCCTTGACAGTTTTTTTTTCTGTTTAATGCTTTATTCCTCTATAGGAGTGAAGATACGTCTTCAGTTGTTACTTTTCAGATTATTTCGCCTGAGAGAACTCGTGTTTCCCATCTTCCTCAAAAGAAAGTTCTCACCCCGAAGGTTATCTCTCGTCGTTATCGCTTACGAAAAGCGACCAAGGTAAAATACTTCTCGAATACGCACTCCGGTCTCAGTTCACGTCCATTGGAAGACCGTATAAAACATTCTCGACTCACTTAGCCCTAGCACATTTACTCTTCACTGAGCCTCAGTAAACTCTTACTTGTTTTGCTACATATGCAACGCTTTGTTTAGTCTTTTCATTGTTGAGCAGGAGAAATATCCTCCTTCCTGCCTTTCGCCTTTTTCTTTACAGACGCCTGTTATTTTGAAGGATTTCATTCTGGGAGTAAAGCATAAAAGAAAATCGAAGCATGCGCGCGTGAGTATCAAATTTTTTTTTTTTTTTTTTTTTTTTTTTGCAGTGAGATTTTTAAACCCTGACGGATGACGTTTGGGTTGCTTGTTTTTAGCTGAACGAGGAAGTATTGTACTGCGTGTGTCGAAAGCCCGAAGACAACAGGCACAACGAATCAAAGTTAAATTAATGAAAACGATTAATTGGCTGAAGGTTAGTATTTCTATTTCCCTTCATCACAAAACACCTTTATTATCTTGTTAGTGAATCAGCCCATAAATTAAACAATGAATAAGGAATCGTGTATCGTGTTTTTTCGCGCGTTAAGTTGGAATGGGAGCCTGACCACTCTTAAATGGAAGTCAACTTTTATATTGTTTTCTTTTATTCTTACATTTGTTTTTCGCCGTGTTTTCCAGACTTTATATTTCATGCGACGTGTGCTCACAGTTTTTTCACCCAGAATGTATCGGACTCACTGACACCGATCTCGATGTAGTGTTAAAAAAGCCATATTTCTTCTGTCCCGACTGTTTGGACAACGAGCAAGTGCCATGTGAAGATTCCGATGACATGTCGGTAAGTTTCTATAACACTTCCTTTCTTAACACTAAGTACGGTGTATACCACTGAAAGGTAAACTCACTGAAGCATCACCTATTTCACTCTAAGGACGAGGAATTGCTGAAGCCTACGTTTGCAAGTGAAAGTAAAAAGTCAGAGGTGTTGGAATCAAGTAAGGAACAGGTGTGTTTGCCAGTCCGCTTATGACATGGTTATATTTTTCTTGCGCAAGCAATACGTATTCTTTCATTGCTCCTATCAACAGTGTCACATTGGTAAAGATGCAAGGAATTCACGGTCTTTTCAAGTGAAAGCCTGTGAAACGGGCACCAGGGGCAAAGATTCAATACTAGCCTCTATTACCGGCAAAACCGGTAAACGATTACGACCTGCCTCAATACATTCCAGGGCCACACATGTATATCAGTCACGTTCTTTTACATGAAGCAATCACAAAACTCATTATGGAAATGGAGTTTTGTGATTATAGGACAGCAACTGGAATCGGAATGGAAGTTTTATAGCAAGTGCCACAAGTCAAGGTCACATTATTAAAAACAATTATTCAATTTCAAAAGTGGCAATGCTAATAAATGTTGCAATGTATGACAAGAAAGCTAGTTTTCTAGAATACCCTATTGGTTGTGGTCATAGTTAACATGTTCCATGTTAGGGAGTAAACAATTAAGGGAAAACAAACAGACGCAGGCCTGCAAAATTTGGAGACGTATGGAATGATCATTCATTCATATGATATTTCATTTGTTGCGCTGGCGATACCACGCGCAAAGTTAGAAGTCCGAAATTTCGATTACGTGACATATACCGGCAACTTTCGTGAACTTTCGAATACTTTCGTGTTCGACAGCCTATAATCATTACAAAAGCTGAAAGGGAAAGGGTGAGATATGGAGAGATAGAATCACTGTTTTCAGTAGTCCAGTAAAATACGCTTCTTGTCACGATCATTTCATTGCAAACATAGTCATTCAACTTCAAATATTGCATTCATTCTTTTGTCGAGTGGCGTGACAAAACAGCCTAAAACGACTGTTTATATATGTGATGATTAGAAAGTCGACCATTTTTAAAGGAAAACAAACAGACGCAGGCCTGGGATATCGAGAGATGAAACGATCATTCGCTGTGATTTCAAATGATATATCATTTGTTGCGCTGACGATACCACAAGCATAGGTCATTTAAGTCCCAAATTTTGATTACGTGACATATACTGCCAACTTTCGTCACTATACTCGGTGTTCGAGAGCCTATAATTATTACAAAAGCTAAAGAAGAGGAATGAGATATGGAGAGATGGAATCACTGTTCTCATTACTTTAGTAAATTACGCTATTTGTCGTGGTCATTTCGTTACAAACATAGTTATTCAACTTCAAATGTTGCATTCTTTATAATTGTTGAGTTCCGTGACAGAACGGCCCGACACGACAGTTAATATGTGCCCTGTTGGGGAGTCCATAATTAATGGTAAACAACAAGAGACAGGACAGGAAAATATCGAGAGATGGAATGATCATTTGCTGTACTTTCCTAAGAATAATTTCATTTGTTGCGCTGGCGATACCACAAGCAAAGTTATTGAAGTCAAAAATTTTGATTACGTGACATCTACTGGTAATTTCAGTTCTTCATTATACGCGATGTTAGGGAGCCCATAATTATTAGAAAAGCAAAAGAAGGAGGAGGAAGATATGAAGAGATGGAATCACTGTCCTCAACAGTTTAGTAAAATACGCTATTTGTCGCGGTCAGTTTGTTGCAAACATAGTTATTCAATTTCGAATTTTTCTTTTAATTGAGTTGCTTGACAAAAATTCCTTGACCTGAAGTCACTGTGTGCCATGCTGGCGAGTCGACATATAAGGGAAAACAAAAAAAGGCAGAACTGAGATATCAAGAGATGGAATGATCATCCGCTGTACTTTCAAAGGACATTTCATTTCTTGGGCGGATGATACCATGAGCAAAGTTATGGAAGAAAAATTTCCATCACGAGACTTCTAGCGGCAAGTCACGCGTCACTATGAGACAATAATTATAGGAAAGGATGAAGAGACAGGAATGAGACATGGAGAGATGGAATAACTGTTATCATTAGTTGAATAATTAACGTCATTAGCTGCGGTCGTCTCAGTATAACCACAGTTATTGAAATTAAAAAGTTGCTTTATTTTTTAATGGTGAGTTGCGTTACGAAACGTCCATATACGACAGTTAATATGTGTCATGTTAGGGATTCAACAATTAAGGGAAAACAAACAGAGACAGGGCTAAAATATCGAGAGATGGAATGATCATTCGCTGTACTTTCTGAGGATATTTCATTTGTTGCGTTAACGATGCCACAAGCAAAGTTATTTAAGTTGAAAATGTAGATTACGTGACATATACTGGCAACTTTCGTCTCTTTTCGCGATGTTCGAGAGCCTATGATTATTAGAAAAGCTAAGGAGACAGGGATGACATATGGAGAGATGGAATCACTGTTCTCATTAGTTTAATAATTTACGTCAGTAGCTGCAGTCGTTTTAGTATAACCACAGTTAATCAAATTAAAAAGTTGCTTTATTTTTTCGTGGTGAGTTGCGTTACGAAACGTCCATATACGACACTGAGTTAATATGTGCCATGTTGGGGATTCGACAATTAAGGGAAAGCAAACAGACACAGGGCTGAAATATCGAGAGATGGAATGATCATTAGCTGTACTTTCAGAGGATATTTCATTTGTTGCGCTGAAGATACTACAAAAAAAGTTATTTTAGTTCAAAATGTCGATTTTGTGGCATAAATTGGCAACTTTCATTAGCTTTCGCGATCTTCGAGAGCCTGTCGTTATTACAAAAATCTAAGGAGACAGGGATGACATATGGAGAGATGGAATCACTGTTCTCAGTAGTTTTGTGAAATACGCTATTAATTGCGGGCTTTTTAGTATAAATACAGTTATTCAAATTAAAAAGTTGCTATATTGTTTAATGGTGAGTTGCCTTACAAAACGTCCATATGCGACAGTTAATATGTGCCATGTTGGGGATTCAACAATTAAGGGAAAACAAACAGAGACAGGGCTGAAATATCGAGAAATGGAATGATCATTCGCTGTACTTTCAGAGGATATTTCATTTGTTGCGCTGACGATACCACAAGAAAAGTTATTTAAGTCCAAAATGTCGATTATGTGGCATATACTGGCAACTTTCGTTACCTTTCGCGATCTTCGAGAGCCTGTTATTATTAAAAAAGCTAAGGAGACAGGGATGAGATATGGAGAGATGGAATCACTGTGATCAGCAGTGTTTTAGTATATGTCATTATTCATGGTTTAGATATCGCGAAAATAATTATTCAATTTAAAAATTAACTTTTACTGGTTGACGGCGAAAACGCTAATCAATATGCACGATATTTGCGCCTTTATTATTAGTGCAAAGACAAAGAGACGGGGCGTTTATATCGAGAGATGGCATAAATGTTAACGTAACTTTGACATGATTTATCATTTGTCGCGGTTATAACACTGCAAATAGAGTTATTCAAATACAAATCCTGGATTTCGTGACAAGACGCTGTTCCTATGTTTTAAAAGGAGTGATGTTCGGGTATCCATAATTAGGTTGAAAGCGAAACGATATTTCAGATACCAAAGGTCGGGGAGTTATTAAGTCAGGTATTTTGCATATTGTTCGCTCTGTTTGAAAACTCACTAAGCCCAAGACAGTCTTTCTGACTACACGAGGTTTCTCTGCGCATTTTGCGTTTTGTAACGCGCTTGTGCGCAAATTACATTTTACATCATAGCAAAGTATGAACCTTTGAATAACAGAAAGTTTTTCCGAAAAACCTTAAGGGAAACGAATTGGCACGTTCTTCTAAACGGGGAATTGGCAGCTGGTGAATTGGCAGTGAATTGGCAGCTAACTTCAGCCCGGTTGTTTTAGCCTGTCAACCCCCTTTAACCTCATTGCGAAAACAACAAATGGCGAGCCAGAACTTTCGATCCTCACAGAAAGTATGCATATAAAAAAACAGCACCACGCACATTTGCCACGGAATGTTTACAGTCTTCATTGACATTCCTGAGAGACACAACATAGAAACAGCTGAAGAGATTCGCTAAAGAATCGTAACTCGAGTCTTGTTTGAGAATGAACCAAACACTCAACGAAGATGGCATGCTTGTGCCGGGACCTTCCAAATCAGGCCAAAGCAGCAAAGACAATAACGAGGACACGCTGTTAGCATCAGATAGCGATTTTGAAAGTGGCCAACGGTCGCCCGACCGCAAGCGCCGCCACAGAGAAGGAAGCGAGGACAACATCCCCAACAAGAGACCTCGCTATAACAGATACAGCGCCTCCACTCTGGAAAAGAAAGTAGAGAAATCGGAATCGTCTATTAATAAACTCAAAGCACACACCGAAAAGAAAACGTGCCCTAAAGACCTGAGGTACAACGTACGAGTCAATATCGTAACGGACGATGAATTTAAGTGACATCAGCCACATCCGCAGAGAGGCTGAACAGGAGCTTATCGGCGCGTTGACATGCTACAACTACAGACGAGCAGAAAGCAACAAACTCAAGCTCAAACAATTGGAGCAAAGACCAAACGTGACCAGAGGAAAGAAAAGGAACAATCCTGATCAAATTAAGAACAGACCACAACCGGAAAAAGAAAATCGCACTGAGAATGCACTAGCTTTAGCTACAGAGCTAACAAAACAAAATCAAGAAAGTGGAAGAAATGATGAAAGCTTTACAAAATAAAGAAAGTGAGTCTTATCCCTGTGTATTTACTGACTCTTCAGTAAAAGGAGGGAGAAAGAAAAACGCAAAATCAGAAACGCAAAAAACCATACGCGAAGAAGCAAAAGGAAGCGAGACACAACCAGGATAAACACTCAGTTTAACCAAAGATACATTAAACACCTCTCAAATTGCAAAATGACAACTGATCAGATCAACTTACTAACAAAGGGGTTAAATTTTATCCAAACACCGGTTCTAGAAGAGAATCGCATCCGGCAACAATTGCTGCTAGACTAAACAGTTCGCGAGACGAATGCGCCTCCGATATATTTTTCATAACAAAGAGAGTGAACAACACCCCTTCCACGTCAAATTAAACTGGGAACCTCCAGTTCAACAATCAGTTGCGCTAGAAACTTATTTAGAGGAAGTTAAAGT